>PVKM010000254.1:0-124816 GCA_004027735.1 Carollia perspicillata
TTTATGATTCAGTCCTACCCTAACTGAACTCTTGGCCTCTTGTCTTGCCCTCTCCAGTCACCAGCTATGCTATTCACAGAATGATCTTCCTAAATTTCAAATATGATCATTTTTTTCAATGGTTCAAAATCTTCCAATAGCTACCCTTTAGCTATATAATAAAGCCCAGACTCCTTAGTATATGCTCCAAGTCCCTGAATTATGTGGCCCCTCAACTCATCACTCAAACCTCCGACTTGAGCTTCTGCCATATCAAATTATTTGTCATTTCCCTAAATTTGATTAGTTTATTTCAGGCCACTGTGCTTTTGTTCCACAGTGGTTTTGACCACTGTGTTTTTGTCCCTTTACTTGGCATTTCTTTATCTTCTCCCTTTTCCACCTTCACACCAATACCAAATACTGTGAGAAAAAATGTGATGGTTCACCATACCCTTTTCATTTTATTCCTGAGAGACTACAGTTCCCAGACTCCTCTGCATTATAGGTGTGGTCATGTGACTGAATTCTAGCCAATGAATGTAAGTGCAAGTAAGTTTGCTATAAACATGCCAAGCCTCTAAAGCCTTCTTTGTAAACCTTCACTAAATTTCTCTCTTCCCTTGTCCATGGACAGAATGCAGATAATCTAGAGGAGGACTCTAAGGCATTAGAAGATGGTAGAGTCATTCAGTGGAAGAGGCTTGTGTTCTTGAATGACTGTATGGAGCTCAGAACCTGGACAGCCATATAGATATGTAAGAGGAGTGAATAGTAAACCTTTATTACAATGAGATTTGAGGATTTTTTTATACAGCTTTACCTAGCCTTAAATAATTATACCTATTTAGCTTTCAAGATTTTTTTAAAGGGTCACTGGGTACAAATTCCCGATCTAACATTTCCCCCTTCTGTGGTGAGTCATTCAACCCTCTGCATCCTGCTTTCTCCTTTTGCCAACTGGTGATAACAGTGTCCTTTAGTTTGTGGTGTTAATTGAGGATTAAATGAGATAACCTATGTGAAATATCTAGACCAAAGTAAATACAGAATTGACGCCAGCTTTCTTTATGATCTTGTAATTAATGATTTTCAAAACTCAGAGCCAACAGTCCTGAAAAATGGCCTTAAATGTTTTTCCTACAGTTCTGATGAAAAGGTTTGAAAGTATAGGCTATAAGAAATCTGTGGAATGTGATAGAATACAAAAATCACCTGGAATTCCTTACATAAAATCAACCTGATGAAAAGGCAGTTTTAACTGGATGATCATTGGAGTGTGATCTTGGAGGAGAGAAGCTGAAGCAGCAGTCATGAGGAGTTAGGGACTGCAGATGACAAACATCATGGGACCAAGCTTTATTGCTGTCCTTAGTCTTCTCAAAACTTTGTAAGTGAAATAACACAGACCACTAACCATCTGTTCCCTAAAAGCCATGACTCATGCATTTTATGCCCTTCAAATCTGGTGCTTGAAAAATCATCAAGTATGCTGAGTTGTTCCAAGAAATCCCTACCTGCTAATTGTATTCAGCACTACTATGTATTAGCACTACTATGTGTTGTACATTCTTTCCACATTTGTTGGGGTGTTGTGCTAGCTGTCCAACCAAGGTTGTAATTAACTCAGTTTCCATGGCACCATGGAAAGGGTATGGTACATATCTTTCTATATGTTTGTGATAATTCAAGATAATTAATATAACATGACTGGCACACGATAGACACCTAATAAATAGGGCTATATGATATATGTCTGTGTCAATATATGTAGCTATCTATAGACATATTCTTAGTCTTCTATTATTTAGATTCTATTGAGTAGAAAACTAAAATGGCTAAATAGCATCAGGCTGATACTATAAACAATTACGCAGAGTTTTGCACACCAACATCTTCAGAATATTTCAGAACAGTATTCTGTGTGTTGAGTGCTTCAGTATGGATTCCAGTATATGCTCCCCTCTATATATATTCCTTTACTTATTCCCCAATGCAAACAGGCTGAGTTGGGTAATGTCTGAGTTAGGAATTGGGTTTAGCTATGAGTTGCAGAGATTCAAAAAGTAGTGGTTTAAATTAAATTAACTATTTATTGTCTTTCATGTAAAAGAAGTTGTCTTGGGTTAGATGATTTTCATAGCTGATATAATGGCTCCAAGGTGTGAGCAAGATACAGGCTTCCAACCTTCCACTTTACTCTCTTAGGATATTAATTTCATCCTCAGGTAACTTTGTAGTTATATATGGTATCTAGGCCTTCAACCATTATGTTCATAATGCAGGTTGTACTGGAAAGTCCAATGGGTGGAAAGGGCAGCCTGCGAAATGAATCAGTTCTACTTAAGCAGCCTCTCTGGAAGTTTCACATAACATTCACCTTCATCTCATTGGGTAGAACTTGACTGTATGGCTTTAACTAGCTGCAAGGGAGTCTAAGAAATGTAGAGGGGAGGGGAGAGAGAGAGAATACAAGGAGCTAACATGTTAGTTCTAAATGGCAACAGTATCTTGTTTTCTTATTGTAAATAAAATAAAAATTCTACCAGAAACACAGTCATGACTCTGTATCTCTCTATTCTTTATTTTCAGTAAGACAGTGATTCCAAATCCAAGCAAGGTCAGAAAGAAGGAATTAGCTGATTTGGATAAAACAATTTAATTTATTCAAGTATTTCCTTTTTGCTCTGTAAGTGGCAGAATAAAGTTGCTGTATAATTAATATATAAGTGACTCATCTGAGAGGTTGAATGCTGTTTTTCTTTCATTTTTTTTATTAGGGTTTTCCACTAGCTGTTTGGAAGAAGGCAAATATTTTCAACAGGTTTTAAAGCAAAGTTTTATGGGTTTTCATTTAGTACTGACAAAGGATGGACACAAAGCGGTAAGATGTCTTAACAGAGGTCAACCATCAAATCAGCATCAGCTCTAGGACTGGGGTAGTTATCTTGATTTACAGTCCATTTAATCTAGTCCATTCTCTTGGTCACTTTCAAAGAGCATTCGTCAATATGTGGGCTCCTTGTGAGCAGAAGCTATATCCTGTTCACCTCTGTGTCTTCAAGCATTGCCACTATTAGCTCTGGTCCATAGTAAGGGCTCAGCAGACATTGACTGAATTGAACTCAGAAATTTCAGTAGATGTTCCTGCTACTTAAGATTCCATCCATGTCTATCTAATGCTCAGTGTATCTTGGCATGTATCACAATACACAGAAAGTCAAAGCAATGGTAAATGGTGCCATCTGATTTCAATGAATAGGGAAATAAATATTCAATATCTATATTTTACATGGCAGGGTAACAGTTAGGTTTTGGAAAGACTAACAGTCACCAACCATTTATGCTGACAGGGAAACTGAAGGAAGAAACAGAATGATCTTGCACAAGACCACCAAGGACACAGCAGCCCCTGAATTTTGGTTAACTCAAGAAGGGTGTTCTGTTGTCAGTGTTAGGTGATGTGTTTTGAGATCCCAAGGAAAGTTCTCAACTAAAAGATGCATCCTGCCTATTGATGCTTGAAATTTCACCATTAATGTTTGGACCCTTTGCACTGTTTCTAATTTGACATTATATTTGCATAACAGTTTTTCGTTTACAGACCGCTTTATACCTTATCTCATTTGATCCTCACAGCAGCCAGGAGAAATGGGCAGGGCAGGCATAATTAACCCTGTCTTGGAGATTAGGAGACTGAAGCTCAGAAAGGTTAAATAACTTGGGAAGCTAAAGGGCCTTGAAAGCTATGAGTGTGTTGGCTTCAAATTAACCAACCCTTTGTTCACTGACCTCAACAACCTACAAACCTTTCCTATTTCTGCAAGTTGGAGTTAGTTCTTGCATGACCTGTGTTCTGCTGCATCTGACAGATCCTGTTGTTATTGCATTTTACTGGTTCTGCTTTGTTTTCATAGAATCTTAGTACTTCTAGAGAACTTAAAGTTAGTCTGGTCCCAACAGACCTCTGATTCTTGGATTCCATCTCTACCATCTTTGATGAGGAGTTGGCTAGGCTCCTTGATTACTTCCACAACAAGAATCTCACTGCCCATCAAGACAGCCTGCTTCCCTTAGAAATTCTCCATTTTAGATAGGTTTCTACCTGCCTGAAAGCCCTCTTATAAAATTCTCCATTTTAAAATTCTGCCTCCCTGAAAGAGCGTAAACTCTGTACAGACAAGGCTGGGTGTTTTTATCATTCCTGCATCTCATCCACCTCCTCATGTTGTAGCAGAAGTTCAATAAAAGTTTGTTGAATGAATAAATCAGTGAATGAATGGTTGGCTGAGTTTCTAATAAAAGCTTCAAACAGCTCTGTCTAGTATCTTTCAGAAGCTATTGACCTGACACCCAAGGTGTTTATAGTTGCTAATTTATTTCCTTGTGGTTGAGGTTTTGGAATCCCTAATGCAAATATTTTTGAAATACAAAGCAAAGTCATTGGTCTGGCCTCTCATAAACTGGGTGCATATCTTAACTGAGTGCAAGGAGATGTGAGATATGAAAGTATAATAATATATGGAGCAGCCAGCAGCAGGGAGTTATAAACTGATAAATGGCTGCAGGGAGGTGGGGGGAAACAGGGATGTTGTTTCATACTGGAAAGGCGCAAATGACAGAACGATTAATTGGAGGCAGCATAACATGTTTGGACATCTAGTAGTTAAACCCTTGCTTTCTGGCAGAGACTGAATGCATTTGAATCCTGGCTGTATTACTAGTTGCATGGCCCTGGGAAAGCCACTTAATCCTCCATGGCCCAGTTTCCTGTGTAGAAAAAGACAGAATAAATGAGTTAAAGCATGAATAGCACTTAGAATATGTCATGGTGCATATATGGTCTTTATGATGAAATCAGTGCTCGGACAGCCTGGATCCTCCTAGCCTGGGTTTGTTGCTAACCAGCTTGGAGTTGATCTCCACGTGTGCTTTTCTCGAGTTGTCAGTAATGTAGGGATGAGAATGTACTGCATAGAGTCGTTATGGCGATTAAATGACATATATACCTCATCCTGTTCATTAGCTAGTTGTTCTGAGCTGAGATTCAGGGGAAGCCATTGGAATGCTGGTCCTTCTGTACCCTGTGGTGACCCAAAGCCTTCTGGAACAGAGCAGGAAATTCCTGGAGACTTTACATCCCTCACACCACCTGGGACTCAAGGTCCTGCACTTTTTAGAATCTTTGGCATCCAGTCTACCCTGACACCAGTCTGAGTCTCTGCTTCAGTTTTTATAATAATCACAACTGAGTTCTTACTTCAGGTACTTGTGAATTAGGTAGACAGAGTGAACTCTGTGAAGGGAGTGAATGTGAGTGTGTGTATTGGGAAGATGGGTGCTCTAGCCAGCAGAGCAGTCAACTGGGGCTCGACCACCTGTCTGGAGCAAATAGGTGAGGGGGACAAGAGGCGCAAAGAATGACAGCAAGACAGTAAGTTCTGATCAAGCTGCAAAATTTTATTTTCAGGCAAAGACTTATATAGAGGGGAGAAAGAGAAGTGTGTCGCTACTTGATTGGTGAGGGGTACACAAAGGAGTGCTTCTTGATAGGTTACTGCGCACAGGCTGGGGTGCGTGTCCTATACTCTGATTGGTAGCCTGTGTTCGTGCTCTGCGCATACTCCTTGTTGTTTCTGAGGAGTGTGAATCCCCGAGCTGATTGCATCAGCTGAAAGGCCAGATTCTGCCCAGCCCAGGTTCCTGACAGATGGGGACGGGCCACATCCACAGCTCCCAGGTTCTGTCATGAACATGTGTCTATGGCCTTCCTCTGCAATCTTCCCTCATCTTCTCACCCCAGATTGTCAGGGAAACCCCAAATTACTCTCCGTCATAAAGAACCATTGATCTTTTCCTCAGATGTTTTGGCAGCAGCTGATACTCACGTCTGAGGTCCCATCTTCCATTCTGAGCACTTACTAAAAGATTTTTCCAAATAAAGACAGCCCCTTACCACTGTCCTCCAAGTTAACTGGTCTATAAAATTTAACCAAATTTTCAGTGACTGTTACTTCCTTCACATTCACTTTCCATTTAAATAACTCTTCTTCGATCCCATCTTTTCCTTTCGCTTCATGTGATGCCACCACATCTCTGAATTCAACCTGAAGAATGGAGATACATCATCCTAAACAGTGAAATCACAGTTCAGCCATTCCCCACAGGAAGCCAGGGTCAAAGTCGTCTAAACTTGTAGTAAATCCTGACTCAGGACTGGCTGATGTTGATAACAAGGGGACTTGCTCTGAACTGAGGATCTAAAAATGTTGAAGTACAAAGAAACCAATTGGACAATAAATACATCAAAAGGAGTTATCCCAATGCAGAGGAAAATGTGTAGGAAAAAACTGATCTGAACATTTCTCTCCTGGTTTCGATACCACCCCTCTTATCACGCTCTGATAATTCCCTAAAGGCCAACCTTCCCATCCATGCTGGGAAGAAAACAACTGTCCAGTTCAGTTTTTTTTTTTCTTTTTCTTTTTTTGAGATGAAAACAAGATTTCTCCCAATCTGTTCTATAACAATTCTAGAAATCGGTGAGTGGGTTAAAGAAAATGATTTTAGACTGACAGTGCCCCATGTATTCACCACTCAGCTGCCACCGCCACTCCTAGACAACAATTCTCCCAAAAGGTGAACTTGTATGCATTTAACACATGTGAATCTGCTCTGGGAGCCAACCCCACGCCAAGCTCCATCGGTCTTGAAGACAGAAACAGTCCCTGCTGTGATGGTACTTACACCTTAAGCTAAGAATTATGTAAATTATAATTATTTTAGTGCACACCTTAAAGGAGAACTACAGACTTCCACGAAGGTGCTACAGGAGGCCTTGGCCTGGTTTGAGGGGCTAGGGAAGGTGTACTTGAGGAAGGAACACCTGAGTTGACATCCATGCTAGTTAGTTAGTTTAAAGTGTAAGCTTCCCTAGGCTCTGGTAAGCAGTTACTTAACCAAATGATGATTGAGGTGTTGCTGTGAGGGCATTTTGTAGGTCTGTTTAACATCTGTTAACTGAATTTAAGTGAATAATATGGGTAGGCCTCATCCAATTGGTTGAAGGCCTTATGTATAAAAACTGAGATTTCCCAGAGAGGAAGAAATTCTGCTTTAAGATTACAGCATCAACCCCTGCCAGAATTTCCAGCTTGTCAGTCTGCCCTATGGATTTCAGACTTGACAGTTCCACAATTGCATGAGCCAATTCCATGAAAGATAGATAGCTAGATAGATGATAGCACACATATACGCGCACACACACAATCCATTGGTTCTGTTTCTCTGGAGACTCGGATACATTGCAGTGATACTTGGTATTTTGGCAGGTGAAGAGTGAAGAGAAGAAGCTGGGGAAGGTATTCCAGGCAGAAGGAATAGCCTGTGAGAAAGCTTTGTTCACCATTCTCATTGCATGCCTTTAACCCCTCCAGTGGTCCCTTTCTCTGCTTGTTGGGTTCCTTGGAGGATTTCCTCTTCTTATCTTCCTTGCAGTTACTTTGACATACCTCCTGTCCTGTAGGTGTTGTGTCCCATCAACAACTGAATCGGGGGGAGCCTAGGGAGAACTTGTGCAGACAAAAAGACCCGTGAGCTTGGAGTCTAGTGTCCTGCATTTGAGCCCAGCTCCCTTCTTCTTTCCTGGGAATCCTTGGGCAAGTACCAGAGTCTGTCTAAGACTTGGGGTTGTTTTACTGTTCTGTAAAATGAGAGAGATAATGAGTTAGTGGTTATTGAGCCCTTAGTATATTCCACACACTGTTCTGAGCAAGTAAGTAAGTGTTAATTCAGTTAATCCCTTCAATAATCTCTTGAGGTGGGAACCATTGTCTACAATTCATGGATGAGGGTCTGAATAGTTGAGGAGATGCTCAAGGTCCCAGGCTTGCAGGTCTCAGGTGCAGGCGTTGAGCTCAGTTGGAGTCTAGGTTGGCACCATGTTAACAACAGTCCCTGTGTTGTGAGCACTAGCTATCAAAGGGTTTTCTAAACCTTACCAAGCTTCATGAATGGAGATTATTATTATGCTGTTTTTCTCTTTTCTGCAGATTTCTGCAGAAAGCTCTGAGATGTTTTCTCAAATTGTTTTACGCTTTGCCTTATTTTTAAAGAAGATTTCATTTATTTTTAGAGAAGGGAGGGAGAAAGAGAGGGAGAGAAACATTGATGTGTGATAGAGACATTGATAGGTTTGTCTCTCACAAGCCCCCACTGGGGACCTGCCCTGCAAACCAGGCACATGCCTGACTGGGAATTGAACCAGCAACCTTTGGTTTGCAGGCCAGCACTCAATCCACTGAGCCACACCAGCCAGGGCAAGGTTTGCCTTATTTTTGTTGAGTGTTTGGTTTTTTTGCAAGGTCTCATTTAATTCGGTCATCGGTCTTTCCAGGAATACATTTTGTCTTTGCTTTAGGGTTAGGGCCACTTGGACAGATAGGTAAACTGAGGGGCCAGTAATGTGGCCAAGATCACACAGCTGCAGTGTGGAGCCAGGTTCATCTGAGTGGAGAGTCTGAGCTGATAACTACTTCTTGTTTCTGACACCCCTACCAGCCTCTCGCCATTTACTCTTTGATGGATCAGGCGGTGCCCATCCCAGCACTAAATTTCTTCCTCCCTTGGACTTTCCATTTGAAGAAACAGTTTCATCAGCTTTTTAAGAAATTTACATTAATCACTTTTGAACACACGCTCTCCGAGTTATGATTTTGATTTATGAATTTGAGCTGCCTTCTTCCCTCAGCAACCTCTGCGGCTTGCTCAGATGTGGAAACACAGGGAGCCCCATCTCTGCCTCCCACCTTCCACCCTCCTGCACAACCTGGGGTCCCTTCTTTCACTTGTTTTCTCTCTTCTCTGGGTCTGATGGTTCCTCCTCCTGCTCCCACCCCTGCTTGCCTGTTCTTTATCTTGCAGCTAAAGCTCCTGCTGCAATGGGCTCTGAAGTTATTTTGATGTTCTGCTCGTTTTGGAAATAAGCTCTCCCTCACACACTCACACAGAGCGTGTGTTCCGAGGGAGTACGTGGTGCGCGTTTGTATGCGGTTCTGGTGCACAGATGACTGCGGACTCCAGGAGAGGCCCAGGCAGACCTTCCAATAGCAGAGGTGTTTCCCTGGAGAGAGCGCCTTGCAGTTCATTCCAATTTTGTTTTAAGTCCATTGACTGCCTACTGGGTGCATAGATTACACTGAAATTTTTAAGCACAGATATTGTGTTGCTTTCTTCATGTCAGAATTAATAAGGATACATGGGAAACGGTGAAGAGATCAGGGGACCAGGAGAACAGAGGTACAGGAGGTGGGTTTTGCAGTGCATTCTGGAAAAAACAAAGGGGGCAGTGGCAGGGAATGCCCAGCTGTACCTGCAAGTTCCAGAGTGTTGGGTGGTCCTGGGGAGTAGAAGGGGAGGAAGGGGCCTGGTAGAGAGGGAAGATCTACTGAGGTTTTTAAAGTCCCACATCCTGGAGAGGAGGATCAAAAATGAGAACAGGGTACTTTGCTGGGACTCTCTTGATGTTATGAATTTGCAGCCTGAAACAGACACCTTTAACTTTTCCGTTTTTATTTCTATTGTACAGTGATGTGAGAAGAAATTGCCCTCAGTCCCTCCCTTATTTTGTTGTTAAGCCTCAGTCCATGAATGAGATTTATTACCCTTTTCGTGGTGTCTTTAGGTCTCCCCACATCCCTACTGTTGTGGTTCATCTAAGCCTGTGGCTGCCAAAACTCCAACTGCTTGTGCCAAATAATCCTGTTTGGGGAGTAAACTTGCATGCACACAGACAGTTCTGTTACAGCCGTACTGAGATGAATAAGGTAAATTCAAATTTCCCAGAGCTTCTGTTTACCTGAAACGACACTGTGAATCGTGCAGGGAAGGCACCCGACGGAAGCCGTGACCGTTTCTGACGTAATCTGTTCTGTCTGATAGAGGTGAGCCACCCCTGCGTTCTTCTGGCTTCCCTTTCCACGAAACGGGCTTTTCTGTCCGTTCACTTTCAGCCTATGCATATCCTTAAATCTCTCTCTTAAGCAGCATTTAAACATCTCTTATAAACAGCACTTACTTGAATCTTGGGTTTTTTTTTTTTTCAGTCCATTCACCTCTCTGTATTTTTTGACTGGGGAGTCTAATCTAATCCATTTACATTTCAAGTCATTATCAATGGGGAAGGACTTACTGTTGCCATTTGTTCATTGTTTTCGTCTGCTTTGCAGTTATTTTGTCCTCCTTTCCTCTCTTGCTGTGTTCATTTGTGTTGTATTGATTTTTTTGAACAGATATGTTTTGATTCTTTTCTCCTTTTATTTCGCATATATTCCACAGATATTTTCTTTGTGGTTACCATGGCATTTGCATAAGACATGTTATGGTTATAATAGCCTATTTTAAACTGATAATGACTTAACTTCACAAGAGAGAAAAAGGAGCATTATATAATGATAAAAGGGTCAATTCACCAGGAATAGGTAGCAATGATATATATATATATATATCATTGATATATATATGATAATCACATACATGATGCATATGATATATATGATAATCATATATGTGATTATCATTATAAATGATAATCACATATATAGGTAACTATATATATATATGTATATATATATATGTGTGTGTACCCAACATCAGAACACTTAAATATATAAAGCAAACACTGACAGAATTGAAAGGAGAAATAGACAGCAGTACGATGATACTAGGAGGCTTTAATATCCCACTTTTAATAATTGCTTGAACATCTAGAGAGAAGATTGATAAGGAGCCAGTGGACTTGAACAGAAACACACATGTCACACTGCTCACAATAGGATGTTCACATGGAACATTCTCTAGGACAGATGACAGGTTAAATTACAAAATGAGTCTTAACAAATTTAAAAAGACTGAAACCATACCAAGTATTTTGACCATGATGGGATGAAATTAGAGTCAATAGCAGAAGCAAAACTAGAAAACTCACAAAGACGTGGAAATTAAATAGCATACTTGTGAACAACCAGTGGATCAAAGAAGAAATCAAAAAGGAAATTAGAAAATATCTCGAGATAAACAAAAGTAAACACACAACACACCGAAACCTATGGCATAAAGTGAAAGCAGTACTGGGGGTGGGGGGTATGTTTATGACAATCCCTGCCTACATGAAAGAAGAAAGAGCTCAAATAAGCAACCTAACTTTAACTTCAAAGTACTAGGGAAAGAATAACAAACTGATCCCAAGGTTGCAGAAGGAAGGAGATAATAAAAAGTAGAGCAGAAATAAATAAATTAGAGGATAAAAATACTGTAGGAAAAATCAATAAAACAAAGAATTGGTTGAAAATTATACAAGGAAATGCTGCCATGTGTGACTACCTGGTTGAACCTTTAGGGTATTGTGCTAAGTGAAATAAACTAGACACAGAGAGGAGGACAAATACTCTATGACTTCACTCATGTGAAGTACCTGAAATAGTCGAGCTCATGGAAACAGAAAATAGAATGGTGGTTGCCAGGGCTGGGGTGAGGGGAAGTGGGGGAAATTGCTATTTGATGGGTATGAAGTTTTACTTATGCAAGATGGATAAGTTTTAGAGATCTGTTGTGCAATATTGTGCATTAGGTTAACAGTACTTTATTGTACGGCTAAAATTTTGTTGAAAAAAATTTTGTTTGTTGAAAAAAATTTTGTTGAGAAAAGATCTCATATTAAATGTTCTTGTCTAAATAAAAGGAACAAGTATAAAGGACACATGGACAGGGGTGGAAATGGGAGGGAGGTGGGGAGCACTGGGGGGGGTGGACTGGGTTGGGAGTAAAAGACAGAAAACTGTACTTGAACAACAATTAAAATAAAATTTTAAAAAACAACACACATGAGAAAACAAAACAAGTAAAAAATAAAATGAAGAAAGTTACATTATATTTTGTTGTTGTTATTGGAGAAAGACTACTTGTTACAATGCAGAGATCTCCAAAAAGGACTCCAGATGTATGGTTATAAGTTTCATTTCTGTTTGTTGCTGGTTCTGAATTATTAGAAAAGAAATTTTGTCTTTGAGACCTTTCATTTCTTAATCTGTAAAATGAGACTAAATTGATTTACTGGACCTGCATCATAATAAGATTATTATTAATCTCACTTGCTTTGTAAATTCCAAAGCCTTTCCAAAGATTCACCATGTCATTTGGTTCAAAAATTATTTTCTAACCTTCCTCATAAATATTCCAAGGTTCACCATGGTACAGTGCCTTGCATAAGGTCACACAGATAGCAAAAAATTGAGCTGAAGTTAGAATCTAGGTTTTTTGATTTTTATTGGAGTGCTTTTCTTGGTATGGGGCTTCCACATTATACAGTTTAAGGAAGGACACTGACCTCTTCAGAGATGTTTTCTTATTATCCTGCTATTATTTCTGAAATTTCGAAAATTAGTGTTAAATCTTGGTTAGTTTTCTGGAGACATGCTTTCCTCCTGTGTGAAGGCAGTTGGGAGGTTGAAAGCTGAGTGCTGGAGTTGTGAGGCCCCCGGGAAAGCATGTGTATATACATGTGTGTGTGTAAAGATGTGGTTCTTCTTTAAGGGGAGGGCGCAAGAAAAGTGGGAGGGTTCTGCCTGCCCCTCCAATTTTCTTCAAGGATATTCCACATGTGATTGGCCAGTTGTGCTTGGACTTGGTCTTCTTAGAGGTTCTTACATCTCCTACATGAGGCAAAAACTCACCTACACAGAGGGGCTGCATGCAGCAAGAGGATACATTACAGACTAAGTGGGCACAAATAAGCACTCCTCGTAGAGACCCTTGAAATTATTACCTTGGCCAGAACCCGTGGGTCCATCTTTTAGGCTTGCTTGTTATGGGGAGCTCTCAGAGTAGGGTCTTTTGGGCTAAGATCCAAAGCCTTGCTGGTGTTAAAAAAGCACACCCCCGCATAAAGATAACAGTCGTATCAGGGAAATAGTCCACCCATTCCATCCCCTCACCCTGGAAAATCACACAGAATCCACAACTTCATCTTCATAATGATCTCAGCAATATTCTTAACAATTTTGCCATCAGCTAGTCTTGCTGAGAGGGTCTCTTTATTCCTAAATCTGGATATTCAGCTCCCGAGGTCATCGCAGTGTCTGAAGCTAGAGGATAGGTGGGGATGAGTAAAGAAATTCATAAATATTCATAGAGAGCTTGGAGGGGCTGGCGAGACATCATAAAAGCTCTTAAAGAAAAGTTGACAGATGACTTCAGAATAAACAAATCTCTTAAAACGTCCGGTACTTCTCCCCAAAAGCATTTGAGATTTTTTTTATTGACACCAAAACATTTAAACAATAGTTAAGCAATGTTTAATGACCCGGAAAATCTGAGTACTCGCCCAGTCCTGTGCTATTTGTGAAGTGCCTAGAAGAGCCCCTCATGGACCCATCTGCAGGGGCTCCATTAAAGAAGGCCCCTTGGAGCTCCTTGTAGAGGGGGTAGAAACACAAGCTGAGTAAGAGTCTTACTAAAGAAATGAAAAGGTCATTGAAGTGTTTCCATATTGAATTGAGTTGCATTAGTCACTCTCCTGGAAAAGGCTCCAGTGTTACCAGCAGTAAATATAACACACACACATGCTATACACACATATGTACATACATGTATATGTGTGTATATACACATAAACATATATGCATATATGCATGTATATTTTTTACAGTCTGCAGTATAATAATTACCATACAGAGACAACCACCCATCTGCTTTGATATAGAAACAATAGAGTGTATTCTGGAGTTGCAGAGACAGTGAGTAAAGTTAGAGTACACTGAATCCCCCCAGAATTATCAGTGCAATCACTTAGAAAGGATAAAGCAAGGAAAGAGAGATGGGCTTTGAGAACCTACTGTGTGTGTTCCAGCCACTGTGCTGATGGTTTTCATACATTTCTCATCTTAATATTAATTATCATATGACATTGTTTTCTATTTTACAAATTAGAAAATTGAAGATAAAGATGTTGAATAATTTGCACAAAGCCACATAGCTGATAAGTGATAATACCTTGATTTGAATCCAGATTTATTTTATTTCAAAGCCCATGCTAAAAACAAGAAAATAAGTGCATGATACATTTTTTTTTCTGAAAATCTACACATTTTTTCCGAGTTCAGGTCTCCTTATGTTGTGCCTGGTTTGTTTTGGTCTAGTTCCAAAAGGCTTGTTGATCATACTCTTTAATACCTTCTGTGGACACTAGGGTATGTAAAGCAAGAATATCCTTATAGTGGAAATTTGTAACACAGTTCTACTTTATTTATTTATCAGTAATACAGTTTTCTAGAGTTGCAGATTTCTTACTTTCCCCTCAACTGTTGTCCCTCTTGTTTCCCTCCACGATAAAAGAGAATGAACCTCCAGGCTGGGATCCATTTGTTTTTTATTTTAACACTGGCTCAGCCATTTCTTGTTTCATGAGTACGGGTAGCTCATGTAACATTTCTTTGCTAGAATTTTATAAATTAAAATAACATAACATTTGCTATGATCTACTTACATAATGGTACTTATATACTTATATATACTTATATGATCTACTTATATAATGAAGTATCTTATTTGATACTTCAGGGTGATCCACCAATATGTGAAGTTCCCATTGTGATTCATTTGTAAAGGTCCTTACATTGTCTTTCAAATAGGGAAATTTTGGTACATACCTAAATAAATATTACATTGAAAATTAGGAGTGATTAACATTTTACGACCTTCTGGAAATCTTCACATCTTTGTAGATGGTGTTAATCTAGAAATTATGATGGACACTTTAGGGGATCCATGAACCCTTTGTTTTTATATTAAAAATTTAGTGAAAATGTGGTTTCTTGGAAGAGAATATGTAATAGTCATGAGATTTACAAAATGAGTTTGTGACCACAAAAATGTAAAAAAAAAAACACTTAGGGTCTAGGTGTGCAACCCTATAGGATATTGAATATTGATATTGGATATTGGATATTGAGCTTTTGGTTTGAAAGGTACATGGTATAATTCCATGTACTTTATCAGTCCAGATCCAGTGAGAAAAACAGAAACTGTACTACATGGTTCAACAAGGGCCACTGCACATAGGAAATTAGTTATACTGGTATTAGAGAGCTGAAAGAGAAGAGAAAGGAAATGCCGAGAATATTTTAGAGGCGTACACGCTGAGAGAAGCTCCTGCTGGGGATGGGGAGGGAAAGCAGAGAGGTTAGCGTTAGCAGCATCCTGGGGTCACAGGAGGACCCAGTGGAGCTGGCGGTCAGACCTCTGAAAACAGAAGTGCCGTGCAACTTTTGAAGGACAAGGATGCCCAGGAGTGAAGAAAGAAGCTCGACACTGGAGGAAACTACCAGTGAGATGACTTCGGCCACATCACAAACAGGAAAGGGTTCCTTTCCTCCTTATTTCTTTTAATCTCCCTCCCGATCCTGGTCTAAGCCAGAAAGTTGACAAAGGAGTTTGGGAAATGTCGTTGGTAGAGTCTCTAGCTCTGACATCACTGAGTATATAAAGTTAGATTTTGGTAAGAATTAATTTCTGCACTATGCCTTTTAGTGATGCTCTTAAAGAGCACACAGCAGGAGTTCCTTTATATGTTTGAAAGGGCCTATTCAACACACTTGAACTACGAGTATATCAGTAATCCCGCTGTTTCAGGGAAAGTGGGAATCACACACATCCAAGCTTACACTAAAATCCTGTGTACATTCCAGACAGTGTCCTGAGTTTTTTTTTTTTTAAGGATTCACGTCAGGACAAGGGTTAGTGCTTAGGTAATCTAGTGACACTTAGGAATGGCAAGGCACTGTCATCATTCTGGGTGGCCTAACCAAAGGTGGAAGTGTTGAGACTGAAATACCAGAAGGAGTTCAGGTAGCAAATGTGATGACATGTGGAAGGTGGAAGAGTAAAGTTTTCTGAGCAAGGAAGAGGGATGGAGTAAAGAATCTGGATATTCAAGACAAGACCAAAGAATAAGCGATTTGTCTTGCAATCTACATAGGAAAGACTTCAAGGACAGCAGATATACTAGTAATATATATGGCCAGAGGTCCAAATACCTGGTTTGGAAAACTAAATCACCAGACTCAATTAGATCCTTAAAGATTCCTGATAGGCTTTGTGAACTTTGTGTCTTTTAGGTAAATTTGACTTTCCACATAAGCCATGGTAGTTCTTTGTTGGATGAATCTCAGCTCCTGTGAAGGCTGGGAGAGTTAGCCAAGTAGGTGGGTATGGGCTACCTTAAGACAGAACTCAGGAGAGGGATTCAGATGGCCTGGAGAGCGGTAGTACCAGCAGGAGCCCTGCATGGTTCTGACAAGAGCAGCACCCTGGGTCTATGTGCCAATTGCTCTAACACTGCCTTGTTGATTTCTGGGATCCACCTCAAATCTTCCTACTCTGACAAACTTGCTAATATCTTCTCTGGATGCTTAGGCTTTATATTGAACTTTATTAATAATAAAAACAAAAATTATATGGTGCTTACACTTCTTAAAAGGCTGTTAATTTCTATTAACATATTTAATCACCCCATTAAGGCACTGAAATTGGAACTGATGATTTCACTTTCCTTTGTAGGTAAGGAAATTGAGGCTTCAAGGTTAAGTGACAACCTTAAGGACATGTTTTTAGAGGACTCGTCGGGGACTTGAATCCAGGCCTCCTAAACTAAATTTAGCCCATGATGTTACCATTTTATGTGGTTACATTAGGGACTAAAGTAGTTCAGTTATCATTATAGGTCATTATACTATTGTAGGTACACATTGAAAAAATAATCTGTGGTTCAAATAGATTAGGGGCACATTAAATACTATATCCCCATCTATGTGATTTATAATGCATAGTAGAATATCAAAGACTCTTAAAAGCCTTACAGGAAAAAATTCTAATTTTTTGTTTGAAGTAGAACTTTCCCATTTTTTCAGACCACGGATCGTTTGTTAGCGTGAAGCATCCATGTATATCAAATGTGATGCCGTTATTTCATAAAACACTGGGGAAATACTAGCTCATTCCATATTCTGACCCTTGACCTTTCAGAATCAAAATTGATCTTTTCTGCAGACTATTACACAGCCGTTGGGAGTGTTCAGACGAGGCCAGTGGCTAGCTGGAGGGATTTTCCAATATTGGATATATGTTGCCACGCCACAGCTATCCCCACACCAGGCTCAGTGACTGAAGAAAATGATGTTAATATTCACAGGAACTACTGTGTAGAAAGATATCCAAGGCTGATGATCCAAGGTGATTCCATCTATCTTATGGCCCCTATTTTGTTTTTAAATTACAAGCTCCTAAATGCCCTGTGGCCATTCATTATTTATCAAACTTCAGTGCACTCAATGGCTCTCTCCTGCGAAATGGCCAGCCTCGAATCAAGTTATTTGTGGTGTGGTGATTGTTAGTAGCTGCTCATATTGAGAAATGGTAATAAGGAGCTAATTAGGCAACACAGCTGGAGAGAAAACAGAAAAACAGTCGTGGGCAATGATAAGGAAGCCTGGCACACCTCTTCCCCGGTGCGAGTGGCAAAAGCTCTGAGTTGCACTATGTTAAAAACGTCCTCTCTGTGTTCTAAGAAATCTGTACTTTGATGTTGCATCACCAAAGAAACGCAACATTTATGGCATAGTTCTTTTGTCCCGGGCATGGTGCAAGGTAGAGTGGAGGAGGCAGAGACGAAGAAGATTGATTCCTGACCTTAAGTTTCATGTGCTGCAGGAACCAGGTGATAGACATGAACAGCATTGTCCGTACACTCTATATACACATACAACTGAGGTATGGACCAGAGAGGGGGAATGCAAATTCTGTGGGGTGGTAGCCTGGGCAAGCTCATGGAGGAAATGATATTCAAATTGGGTTTTGAGGGTGGATAGGAAATCTCTCTCCACTTCCCCATAGGTGTCTTCTTATGCCATTTGGCCTCTGCTCACCACTTTTCAGCCTCAGTAGCCTTTTCACTGTCTCAGTCTTGGGGCCTTTGCACATGCTGTTTCTTCTGCTTGACTCCCTCACCTTCTTTACCCATCTACCTACTTGCCTTTTAAGTCTCATCTCAAATGTTACTACTCAGTGAGGCTTTTCCCAATTACCCCACCCCATATGCAGTGCATCTCCCACATTGTCTTTCCCGTGACAGTTTGGTAATTTCTCTTATGGCAGATATCATACTTTTAACTTCTGTATTGTCTACATGGTCATTTACCTTTCTTCTAAAGTGTTTTGTAACCTCTGTGCAATAAGTGGGCCTATTTTGTTCAGTGCTGAATCTCCATATTTCTTTCAGAGCCTTACACCCAATAGTGCACTCAGTAATCCTCTGTTAAGTGAATGAATGAAAGAAAGTGGGGCATCTTAAGGTGAAGGAGAATCCCCAGCAAAAGCTTGAATGGTGTGTATGTTAGTGGCACATTCTAAACTGGGTATTTGGTGTGTGTGTGTGTGTGTGTGTGTGTGTGTGTGTAGGGGAAGTGAATCCAGCTCTGCCTCTACCCAGGAAGAGAAGCTCAAATGTGGGTAAGGATGAAGGCATTCTGAGGTCACATACAAAAAGTGAAGTACTCTTTGGGGCAAACAGAAGTAGTAAATTCCCGGTGCTTGATAAGATATTTGGTGTTTGGGATCATCCTCTTTTGGTTCACGTGGCTGATGTGGAAAGCCAGACATGGACTTTCTTCTTACAGAGAGGCATCTTTGTCCTGGTGGCTCTGCCCTCAGGAACCACCCTTCTCCTGCTTTACCTACTTGGTGTGATTTTGGGGGGGCTTAGCTTTCCATTTCTCCTAGTGCCATCAGAAGGTAGGATGTCAAGGGACAGGATTAGGATATGGGCCCGGGGAAAGGGATTAAGGATGGCTCAAGTCTGCCTTGAGGTGATATCTTAGGCCCAGAGTAGACTAGAAACCTCAGTGCTTTCCATCAAAGTCCAGAACATCTCACCGGAACCAAGAGTCCACATGAGCTCTGGGAGCAAATTCTTATAAGGAAAGGACAATCACTGCTGACATACACTGAACTCTAACCCTACTTCAGGCTCTGTGCTAAGCACTTTATATGCATTTTCTAATTTAATCTTTGCAGTCCCATCCTGTGAGTTAGGTCCTCGTTTTACAACCACTTTATTGAGGAGAAAAGTGAGGCGTTGTTGGACTCTGCAGCCTGAACCCTTATCCTACTGTGTGTCTGTCTCTGGAATCTGCAGTCACATCAGGCAGCTGCTCAGAGATTTCGAGCTTGGATCCCAGCCATCTCTTCCTCCCTCATTAGATCTGAGAAACTGGCCCACAGGCTGGTCCACTGAGGATGGGTGAGTTGAGTGGTGGGGTACCTGGTAGTACTGGGGTAAAAGGTTGTGAAGGATTTTGAATGCTAAATTAAGCCATCTGGATTCATTCTTGGAAAAATAGATCTGAAGGGGTTGTGTAAACGAAGAAATGGCCTGCAAGAGACTGAACTGACAGAGAATGGCCACTGAGAGTAGGGAGCCGTGGAGACGGGCACAAAAAGCTGCAGCAAATGCCCAGCAAGTCTGAAGCACAGTTATGGTGATAAAGGCGGACTGGAGAGTCATTTCAAGGTAGAATTGATTGGATTTGGCAACCAGCTTATGTGGGAAGGGCTGCTTGTTGTCACTTAGTGATGAAAGGCACATTCCCACGTTCCCAGCCACACCCTGCATCTCAGCAAAAGCACTTTTAACGATTGGTTGGTATTTATATAATATCCTCACTTTACTGAGAAGCGTGAATTGGCTCCATCCCTCAAGAATCATGAGTTCCCAGGCTTCTATGACTTACAAGAGTGCCATTAAGAAATGCTGGTGATGTGAGGAAATGAAATCATTTGTACAGGATGCTATACCTGTGCTTCTGTCAGTCCGGACTTTGAGGCCAAATAATTTTTACTTCTGTTTTATTAGGACTTTGTTCATTTATGGTTGATGTTCTACCAACTTCTCCTAAGTATTTTAGGGACAAATTTAAGAAATAGAGGACAGATAAAATAAATGTAATGGAAGATTTAAACGAATTAAAATGAGCACAGGAGGCTTTTGAGTTGACCTACTTTGCTAACAGGGTTCTTAACATTGTTTCTGCTGTATACCCATATCTGTACAGCTAAGTGTAGTTTTTGTTTTTGTTTTAGTTGCTATTGAACCAATGAATGAATTATAAATGCAGTTTTTGTGATCAGATATTGAATTTAATTCTGAGTTCCCTGGCAGGTAGGGGAAAAAGCAAAAATATGATATACAATATATTCCACATTATATCACTGAAAATAAGATATATTTATGTGAACAAACGAGGCTTTGTCATGGCAAGGAATTCAATGAGGAATTTGTTTTATTAGACCTTAACATGACAGCTTGAAGTAAATCATGTTAATTCCTCCTCCTGCTCCTTTCTCCTAAAACAAATTTGTTTGAGGCATTTTGTTTTTGCTTTTGTTTTTCTGTGCTTAAACTTATGTGGTCAAAGCCAGGTTGCAGCATTACTGAGCTACGGTAGAAGGGCTCAGCAGCAGAAGAAGCTGTATGGACTGGTTGTTAGTGTAATGGGTTTTAGAAGTGAGGGACTCACTTTTTTGTGAGAACAACAGAGATGGTGCTGACGATGATGCAGCTGATGATACCTGCATCACAGGGTTATTGTGAGCATTAAATGATTTAATAAGTGAAAATGTGCTTAGCAGTACAGCTGCCACAGAACAAATGCCCGGTAAGTTATAGGCCCCACTTGGAGGCAGTCTGACTGTGCGCTTGTGACATAGGTAACAGAATTGTTCTCAGGAGCCCTTTTCCATTTGCATCGCCTCCCCTCCCTCTTCTGTTTATGTCCTGTTGAGTGTGAGTAGCACCATTGGTAACGGATGACTACTCCTGGTCCGGCCCTCTGTTCTTTGTCCTTTTTGTCTTTTTTCCTTCTGGGCTGCCTCCTCCAAATGCAAAAAGACTGTGTGACTGTAGAAGTTGCACATGACAGTGAAGCTCAGACAAACGTGATTCCACCCATTTCCCATTGCATGGTATTGTGCCTTCTATAATTTGAGTAAATTTTAGGACCACATCCAGATTGCAAGTTTTCTAGGGAAACTCTACCACCCAACTCAATTTATTCAACACCCATGTTTGGAGCAACCTAGTATGTTCTAGGCACCAAGACAGAGCAATGAATAAGCAAATAAAGTTTCTGCCCTCATAAAGCTTAACTTGCAGTGGGAGAGACAGAGAAAACAAGTAACCAAATGAATAAACATGACAGGTTCAGATAATGTGTCAGGCAGAAAACTAAGAAGGGCCAGGTGACAGAAAATGACAGGAGAGATTATTGACTTGGGCATCAGAGGAGGGTGTTCAAGGTGGTAATAATTGGACTAGGCTCTAATGGCAGGAAGGAGCCAGAATGCTGTGATCTGGGGGAAAGAAGAGCAAGTGCAAAGGCCCTGAGGCAGAGTGAGCTGGAAACATTCAAAGAGTAGGAAGAAGGCCATGTGATTTCTCCCTACTGGTGTGTGGCTAAGCAGATGGGGGTGGCAGGGGTGAGATGAGCAGAGGCCAGAATCCAGCACTGACTCTGAAGGGAACTCTGCAGACAGCAACAAAGAGAGGCTGCAGGTTCCTCAGGGTAGAGTGAAGTTTCCCACACTTTTTATATCAACAGAGTTCCTTACATATCAGCTACCATTAATACCTTTAAAGACATAACTTTCCGAGATTTCAAAATGATCTAACTTGCTCTCCAAATTAACCTCAGGAGCCACCTTATTGGGATTCTAGCTACGATTTAGAGAATTTAATAGGAGTCTTGTAACTTTTGAGAAGTTGTGCTAGGATCTGAACCTTCTAATTTCAGGCCTGCATTTTTACCACTAAACTGAAGATGACTCTCAATTCTTCTGAGCCCTTCTGTCATTTTAAACCAATCGTATAAATGGGTCTGAAGAGACATGGAGTTAGGTATAAACGCTTTGAATCACTTCAGTGAGTACACATATCATCATTACCATCACCATCATCATCATGTTCATCATCATAACAGTATTACAAATAGTTATAACTTATTTATCACTTACTATATCCCAAAAACATGCTATGCATTCAGCATACACCATCAGATTTCCTTCTTCCCATAGTCCTAAGAGGTAGGTGTAATTATCTGCTCAGAAAGTTTAATTAACTTCCCCAAGTCCATACAGCAGTGGAGTTGGAATTGAACTCAAGTTCATGGTTGAATAGACTCTGAACAACTCTGCAGTTCACTTCCAACTACATGAACTGGAGATTCAGTCAGCTGCTGGGGGACACACGATGGAATAAGACTTAGTTCATGACCTTGGGAAGGTCATGGTATAAATGGGGAATCTGTCTTAAGAGAATGTAGGATTTTTTTCACTTGCCCAGCCCTCCCAGGAAAGTGAGAACAGAGTGTGGTTCTGTATGACAACTCAGGGAGCCAGCATCTGGTCCTGAAGGCAGGGGTGGAGGAGGAGCAGGCCGGAAGGGAGCCATCCAGCTACAGATCAGCACCAGCATCTTGGGAGGCAAAGGGTGAGAATCCTAAGAGCGGTTAAGAGGCTTCACCTTGACATGGGAGATAAGTGGAAATTCTGATTTCCCTAGACCAGACTATTGAACCATAATCCAGGCTGTGGTTATTTATAGTCCCCTAACAGCCTTGTTTACACAACCTGCCTGGATGCAAATCAGCGGATGGAAGCAGTGGAGGCGGCGAGGTGTGCAGCCTGAAGGGACTGGGGGATTGGTTTTACTCATGTAGTGTTAGCACAGCTACACATGACTGCCCACGCTTGAGCAGCCCAGGGAGAGAATGAGAACACGCAGTCCCCAGGACACTTGCCCAGACTTTCTGCCTGAGCGAGAGGTAACAAAAGGAGTGAAGTGGTCTTCGATTATTCCAATCCCTTCCTCCACCATCTGCCCCGACCTGTCTTTTCCAGCCCCTTCACCCACTCTGTCTCCCACCTGCCCTCCTGCAGAAACCCTCCCCTTCTAGTTTCTCTTGGTTCTAAATATATCATGTGCTTTCATGCTTTTGCACTGTAGCTTAGGCAGCTCTTTCTGCTCAGAATGTGCCCCCTCTCTCTCCCCACCATCTTTTTACAAAGCATGTTGTATGTATGACTAATGGGGTGCCAGATGGCTTCAGCTAGTACACAGGCAGAATTCTTACTTTATGCAAATATTTATTATCTCAGACCTGAGTCAATTTGAACAAAGACTGAATATATAATAGCAGAGGTTGGATACAAATAGGATAAATACCTTCATGATCGTGTAAGGAAAATCGTCATTTGGGAAACACTGCTCTTATTTATCCATCATGGCCTGGAATTCTCTTTTGTTCTAAGGCACCTTCTCCAGCCTCTGAGGTTCACACCATCTGGTTCCATGACCTTCCTTTACTCTCTAGGATGTCACCAGTTATCCTCTAGGCTGGCATGCCCCATGGTCCCTAAAGGCTGTGGTCCTTGGAACTCTGTCTTCTTTCTAAGCTGAAATCCTGATGTCACCAGTGGATCATACCAATCTCTAATGAAAACTCTTAAAAAAACCCATCTCTGTCCCTTTGCCCCACCATCTCTCCCTTCTTCCTGCCCCTCCCCTAATTATTGGCAATCCTTAATCTATTCTCATCATTATAATTTTGTCCATTTGTGTTATATAAATAGAATAATGCATTCTGCAATCTTGACACAATGGCTGCTTTTACACATTAGAATTTCCTTCAGGTCTATTCAAGCTGTTGTGTGAACCAAGAGTTTGTTCTTCTTTATTGCTGAATAGTATTCCATGTTTGGCTATGCTAGAGTTTTCTTAACCCATTAGCTTATTGAAGGACATTTGTTTCCAGATTTTGACTATTATGAATATATAGTATTATGAATAAATGTGCTTGAACATTTACAGGTTTTTGTGTAAACAAGTTTTCATGTCTTTGAGATAAATGTTCAGTTGCTGGGTTATTTGGTAACTGCATGATTAACTTTATAGAAAAATGCTGTTTCATTTCCAGAGTGGCTCTACAATTGTCATTCTCACCAGCAAGGTACAGGTGATTTACTTTCTCCATACCCTTGCCAGCATTGGGTGTTCTCAATATTTTTTACTTCGGCCATTCTAAGTGTGTAGGGATATTTCACTGTGGTTTTAATTTACATTTCCTTAATGATGCTGAACATTTGTTAGGTGTTTGTACTCTTTAGTGAAATGTCTATGTCTTTTGCCTATTTTCTATTTGAATTGTTTTGTATTGTTTTAACTGTTGTATTTTAAGAGTTCTTTATATATTCTAGATATAAGTCCTTTGTTGGATATGTGACTTGCAAATATTTTCTCCCATTCTATACCTTGCAATTTTATCCTCCTCGGATTTTTTCACACAGCAGTATGTCTCTCCATTCTTTTTGGTCTTCTTTGATTTCTTTGTGCAGCATTTTATAATTTTCAGTGTACATATTATGTACATTTTATTAGAGTTAAACCTAATTATTTCATTTTCTTTGGAACCATTATAAATAGTATTTTTTAATTTCTGTTTCCATATGTTTACTTTTAATACAGAGCAATTGAAATGACTTTGTGTGTTGATCTTGTCTTCTGTAATTGTACTGAATTCATTTGTTTTTTTCTACTGTTTTGTAAATTCCTTGAGATTTTCTACGTAGGCCATCATAGCATTTGCAAATGGGGGCAGTTTTTCTATTCCTTTCTAATCTTATGCCTTTGATTTTTTTTCTTGGCTTATAGCACTGGCTAGAACTTTCAGTGTTATTTGGAATAAGGATGGTGAAAGTGGACAACATTTCCTTGCTCCAGTCTTGGCGGGGGGAATTCAGTGTTTCACCATTATGTACAATGTTAGCTGCAAGTTTTTGTAGATGTTTGTTATTAAGTTGAGAGCATTATCCCCTCTACTCTTAGTTTCCAGCAAGCTTTTATCACGAGTGAGTGTTAGATTTTGTGAAATTATTTTTTTTACATCTAATCATACAATATTTCTTCCTTAGCCTGTTGATATATGATATCGTGCGTGTGAGTCCATAAGTATCTTTGTTGACCCTTTAGAATAGAGGTCAGATAACGAAGTAGGGGTCCTCCCTGTCAGGATGGGATTTCAGAACCAAAAGCAGGTGATGTGGGTTTGTGCCACCGTGTTCACGCCTCCCATCTATTTCTCTATCACCTGATTCTTCTCACCCTGTTCCTAAATAGAAGAACTTTGATTTTACTTTGGGCACCCAGGTCTGTGACCAAGGCCTGTTTACAGTTGCTGAGTCCCAACCTTGCCCACAGACACGTGATCCACTATGAATGTCGGCCACTGCCCCTGAATTCTCTGACCCAGGTTCAGTCCCTTTATTGAACCAGAGCAGGGGCTTAACATTGCCTTTGAGTCCCAGCCTGGCATTCTCTGCATTGTTATGACCCACCATTGTTCCTGAATTCCAAATCCAACGTACTTCTTTTCCCCTTCTCACCCCACCTAGGTTTCCCAAGGAAAACTAATGCAAAGTGGTACAAATTTACAAGTGTGGCACAGAATAATGAATTGGGATTATAGTGGCATACAAGGACTGAGGTTTGCTATATAGTCTTTATTTTAGCCAGTAATTTTTCTATACTGTTATTCACAGATATGCAGTTACTCTTGACATTCCTCACTATTTACCCTGTGCCCTCTTTAGCATAAAGCATCTCACAGCTTACCTGCAATTCAATAAATAAGCATGAAAAGGGTCTATCTTATTCAGCAAACCTATTCTCTGAAGCCTTTTTTTTCCCCATAGAAAATAAAATGTGCATTGTTGCACAGGAGTAAATTGGACCAGAAACCTTTTAGAATGTTGCTGCTTTTGAGTGTCTTATGAACATTCATGTGTTTATCTCTAAGCTAGCCAGATACACATTATGCTGTGTTAGCTAAATGTTAAAGTCAACCCCAACCAGAGTGGTATTTTTGAGGCAACTTGAACTTAGTATAGGCTTTATATATAAAATCAATTCTAAGGAGGCAGAAGCAGATCCCTGCTTCTTGACAAAGGAAGGAGAAAAAGGAGAAAGTGGGTGTTTCAGAGCACATGAACTTGGGAGAAGCTGCTACTTCCAGCTAGCTCCACTCTCCCGACAGGGCTGATTTAACCAAGCAGGAGTTAGTTGATAGAGAGTTCACAGCGGTTGTGGAGCTCTGAAAAATGGTGGGCCTCAGAAAACCAGTTTGTTTGTAGAAATTAGAAACTGAGGCCCAGAGAATGAAATGACTTTCCCAAAGGGCACACAGTGTCCCTCGAGTGAGTCCCCAAAAGGGAAGGGCTCGGCACGTGAGCTCTGGCTTCCTCTGGGTTTGTGGGAAAGGCTGACTCAATGCCTCTCTCACACAGGGGCCAGAGGCAGTCCAGCTTCCTAAATGAGCAGTGTTGATCACAGTTAAACACTAAAGTGATACTAGATCTGAGCTTGGGAAAACACCCATTTTCAAAAAGGTAATAAAAACAGATCGAGAACAGCAAACAATGGTACTGGGTGAGAGCAGTGTCCTTCCCGTCAGACAACAGCCTTTGAGAGAGAAGAGTCCGAAGCTGCAGAGTACGTCCTGCTGTTTTTCCCTAGAATAGAGAATGAACCAGACTCCTGGGGTGGTGAGGAGGAAGAGGGGCGCCCACACCTCTTGCCATGTGGCATATTCGGAGAGAGAAACAACTGGAGTGTTAGTCAAAAGGCCATGCGAGGACAGAGGCTTTGCTGGGGAAGCAGGTTGGAAAAGGGCACAAAAATACTCTTGGAGAAACTCTCCATTCCAGGCGTGTTTGTGTAGAAAATGTGGCAGCATCAGGTCATGGAATTCATAAATAAAAACCCCTTCCTTAGTTTGACTCAAAAGGAATAAAGATTTATTACCATCTTAATCAAGGAAACAGTATTGACCCACTGGCTATTTGAGACTTTTGCATTGTGGGCAAGAATATTTATTGCTTTTAATTACCATAAATAAGCAAGAATCTTGTTTTTTAACAGATCTTCTCCCATTCCCTTGATCTTGGTTTGCAATTCTAGGTTCGGGGGAAAATGCTATGTCAGTGTTAAGTAAAAATTCTCAAAGGTGATAAATTAAAAATGACCAAGGCTTCTTTTCAGTCACTTTCTATTTTCTCTTCACTCTCTGAGAATCAAAATAGCATTGTGTATGTGACAGTGAACTGGCTCTGGCTTGCTGAATGACCTTCAGCAACCAAGTTAACCTCTCTGAATTCCAAGACTCTAGACTGAAATAAGGGCATGAACACAAAGGCTTACAGGGGTCACCTCCCAAGGTGAAGAAGAGCCTCCCTGAAGGAAGCCTCTGAGGCAGGAGAGAAGAGCTCCTCCTTGGACCCACTGACTACCTGTTTAGCCTGTTGAGAGTTCCAGCACCTCTCTAAGCCTCAGTATTATCACTTATAAAATGGGGAGAATATTGTTCCCTTGTCAGGGTCATCATAAAGGCAGAAGGTGATAAGGGACTAAAAAATTCCTAGCAGGGGTCTTAGTCCATGCCATTCAGTAAATGACAGTCATTTTAAAACCAAACATCTGGATGCCGATGCTCTTGTGTGTCCTCTCTTTCTGCACACACTCACACATGCATGCAAAAGTGGGAAGAAAAGGATCAGGTCTCCAGGCCAACATTGTTGGGTTGTGTGCTATTTCCAAGAGTTCTTCAGCTGATGGCCTAGTTTCCTGAGATCTGTATGTCTGAATCCACCTGTGAGTCTTCTGTGGCCAAAGAAAGGAACGTCTAGCAATTGTAGGCCACGTGTTAATAGGCAACTCTCCATGTTATTGTGGGATACGATAAGCTCTCTTTACTCTGCATTGTCAGTGAAAAAACTGAATCCTGGAAGACTGACTGGCTCCGCATAAGAGAAGAATACAGTTGAGTTGTGTGGACCTTTCACTATAGGATTCACAGGAAAGGCCCTTAGACGCAGTTTAAACACTGCTCCAGGTGCGCTTGGTCTCACCTGCAGGAGTGGCCATCTTTTTGTTTTATGTCCCAACTGTTTGACCCAGGCCAAGTTTCTAACAACCTAAACTCTTAGCTTTATCATCTGTGAAGTGGGAATATTAGGTATATCTATTTGTGGGATAACTGTGAGAGTTAAATGAGATACTTTGTATGAGGCTCTTACTCATCAATGTCTAACCCAAAGTATATTGATGAATAGAAGCTGTGTCATATGAGATCTTGGGATCATTGCTTTCCTTCTCTTGGCAGATTCTGGAGAGAAAATGCCCCCAAACCGACTTCCCAGAAAGAAAACGGCACATTCACACATGCATGTGCAGGCCATTGCCCACAATTAAAATAGTCATTATAGGCAGGTTAATATTTCCTAAGTTGAAAACACCTGATCTTCCCTCCTGCCTTAAGAGTCTCATGGTGGCCATACTTTATGAAGTGTCTGCATTAGCGAAGTGTCACACATACATACAGAGGGTGAGACAAGATGTTTGTGAGTAAAGGGGGATGAACAGTCTTCAGCATCGTGCATTTTTATGGAATGGAAACATCTCAGGAAAAACAAAGGGTGCTGGTTACACTATCAATAACTAGGGAAATACTGTCTAATGAAATTGCCATATTGACTCACTGACTGACATATGTAGTAAGTGTCTCAGGAACCTAACAGACAGCAGCAATCATATTCAAGTGATGGAGAGAAAAATGAAGACGATGGCAAAGAGAGAATGAAGGGATGAGGTATGGGAAATGAAAAAGGAGAAGAATAGAGATGAAACGTTCAGGGAGATAGGAGAGGGAGGGAGAGAAGGAGGAAGGGGAGAAAACAGAAGAGAGAAAGAGAGGGAAGCAGGAAGAGAGAGGAGAAAACACAACAGAGACGGCAAGACGGCATCAGAGCAGGGAGTTAAAGGGGGAAGTTGAAAAGGAGGAGCATGGGCAGAGAAAGCAAAGGGAAGGGAAGGGATCCTGGACTTGCAGCCAGATTGACTCCTGTCCTAACTGGGTCCACGGAGTGTCCGGTCCACTTTGATGACCTCAGTAGTGATTTTTTAAAAACGTGTTTATTGAGTTTATTGGGGTGATGTTGGTTAATAAAATTATATAGGTTTTAGGTGTACAATTCTATAATACATCATCTGTATATCGTATTGTGTGTTTACCACCCCAAGTCAAATCTTCCTCCATCACTACTTATTCCCCTGTTACTCTCTCCCTCAACCCTTCTTCCCCTCTGGTAATCACCATACTGTTGTCTGTGTCTATGAGGTTTTTTTTTTTTTTTTGCTTTATCCCTTCACCTTTTTCACTCACCCCTCTACCTCCCAACACCTGTCCTCCCTGACACCTGTCAGTCTCTTCTCTATGCTAACTGAAATAAGTCAGTCAGAGAAGGAGAAGTAGCATGTGATTTCACTCATATGTGGAATCTAATGAATAAAATAAACTAACAAACAAAATAGAAACAGACTCAAAGAGTAATGATTTTTGGAAGCAACGGGGTCCAGCTTTGTTCTGCTTACCTGCCCGCTTCCCCTGGTACCTGCTGGGAAGACAGCAAAGCTCTCTGCAGGTTGGAACAGGCAAGAGATACTTCTTTCTTCCTTGCGTAACAACTAGCCCCTGGAAATGCTGCTGCTTGGTTTTGCCTTTTTTTGGTAAGAAAGAAAATAACAAAGGTAGGATGAATTGAACTTCTTTTATTTTTTGACTGAAAATGACCACAGACAGGAAACTTTCCCAAGTCAATGGCTGTCTTGTGGGGCATTACAATCTGTCTGCACCAGCAGTGGCACAACCGGACCCTGTTCCCTTTATCTCAGGGACTTGTTCAGAGCTGGGCGGGGTGCCTTTTTTGCAATGGTGACAAATATGTGTTAAATGAATAGGACCGCTTGCCTGCTACCTTTTCAGGCTAGGTATAGATCAGTACAATGAGCTAGTACATTCTGTAGAAACTTGACTTGCACAGACCTGGACAAGCATGTAACCCAGTGAAAGATTAAAGGAGTGAGGTTCAGAGAGGCACAGCAATTTGCTCCAAGTCACGCGGTTGGGAGCAGAGACAGGCGCTCTCTCACCCAGGGCTCTTTCTCTGGTATAACCTTCTCCTTGGAACCCTGCTGGCCAGTCTGTGTAACCAAGGAAAACAAAAATTCCTCACCTTGATGCAGTCATACCTCACTTATCAATTGGGTATTTTTCCTGGGAGTTCAATGTTTTTAAAATGTATTTAATAATACTTAAATGCAATTTCTCTTCCTCTAGAAGCCATTACTCAAATTCTTAATGACCATTATAGAAAGCCTTTCAAAGGATTTTCTGATTTATCCTCAACAGGCACACACAAGCATGATTTTCTATATCAGTCTTTTTCTTAGTGAGGTGTTTCCACAAATACTGTAGAATGATAACAATGATTCTTAAAGATCCCAGTTATAGGTACGTGAGTGTACCTATAAAAACTCGTGGCCTTGTTCTTGACAGAGCCCATTTAAGAAATGAAGAATCTGAGATCCAGAATTTTTGGGGCTCAGCCAAGAATGAAGAGGGTTGTTAAAAGTAGCCTTAGAGTTGAAAGACTCTAAAGGTGCATGACTATTTATTTGGAAGCTGTTCAGATTACTGGTGTTTGGAAATCTGACTGACCTGGTTTCACATCCTCTTCTGTGATCCATTAACTTTGTGACTTTGGTCAAGTTCCTGAGCCTTAGTTTTCTCACCTGCGAAATGGGGATAATGTGGAGCGTGGACATCATAGAGTCATTGCAAAGGTTAAAGGGCCTTACAACCGAGTTCTTAGCATGTATTATGTGCTCAATATCTTAGCCATTATTACTTGGGACAACCTCTCTGTCCCACTCAATTACTGACAGATTCTCTCTACTTCTCCAGTTCACCTTAGAGGCTTAGGCAAGATGACATTTCTTCACTGGCAGAGGGCACGTGCTCCTACATGTGACAATTTACCTGCCATTTCGTTCCACAAAGCACAGACACATCCACTTCTCAGTTTAAACACAGTCACTGCTGATTCATGCCTTTGCCTCATCCTTGTTTAATCCCATTTCCTCTCCCAGGGAATGAATTTTCTGCCAGATAGCCTTCTTTATAATAGCTGTTGTATTTGAGATTTTTTAATTTTTATGTTTCAGCAAGTTGGGCTCTCTCTTTTAAAGAAACATTAAACATCAGCATCTCTACTTCATCCTGAGGGCAGTTGGGGTGCCAAAAATAGTCAGGAAATAAGCTGAAGTTCTGAATTTTCCAGGGGTGAAAGCACACAGAGGCTTCTCTTGAGTTCTGGGGACCTTCGAGCATCAGGAAAGTTGTTTGGTCAGGAAGAATCTTGCCAGACTGGATACCAGGAGACTGGATGTTTAGACTGGGCTGGGTCCCTAATTTAGCATTTGACCTTGGCAGGAGAGAAACACCTTCCTGTAGGGCTTCAGTTTGCTCACATATAAAATAACAAAGTTGAACTAAGTGATCTCTAAGTTACTTTCAGCTCTTGCATTTTATTGCTTCTATCACTGAAATCCTATCAAGGCCTAAAGGAATTAATTTTAATAATTAAGTTCCAGGCATTGAGTAGCTATGGGTGGGATTAATTAGGAAACATGGTCAGTGCCTTTCAAATCTATTCACATGGTGACCCCCCATTCCTGTTAATTGTCAAGAAAGGCCCCTCCACCAGTCTTCAAGTAGACTGAATCATCAATTAGGCATATCCATACCCAAAGGTACATATTAAGCAGAGGTGTTTTATAGAATATAGTAATTGCAGATGGCTCATAGAGCAAAAGCTGATTCACCTGCCATTCCATAACCAAAACCCTTTATTACCTAGGAAGAATGCATTTTTCCCTGTCTACATTCTGTTTTCATATCAACCTGAAAAAAAAGTTGCAAGTCAATAAGCTGATAACTTGGAAAATAGATGCCATGATTTGCCCTGGGTTCAGTGTGGATATAACTCAATTCCACACACCTTCTGCAGCCACTTCCACAGAACAATGGTGCTGTAGCAATAGAATAAGAGAACCACAGAATTCTGGAGTGCTTGTTGAGGAAGCTCAACTCTAGTATTTATTTATAAAATAATAGCAGAAAAATACTAATAAGGACAGGTCACTCATAATTTATTTAAAAATTATAAACATTTCACATGTATTCACTTTTCTGACCTTTACAGCTCCTTGAAGAAAAATGTTACTCTTTTCAGCATACAGATGAGCAAACAAAACTCCTAGAAAAATATTAGGTAGAGGCAAGGTGCTCATTACACCACTTGTGCTATCTCACTTGTGGCTGTAACAGCTATGTGAGGTGGGCATTTATAGCTTCCTGTCACAGATAGGATGCCTGAGTCTGAAGGCCCTTAAGGAATAGACTCAGGTTCACACATGTAAAAAATTAGAGCAGGGTTTCATAGATGCCATCATTTTTTAAAAATTAAATTTATTGGGATAATATTGGCTAATAACAATGAATTTCCAGTGTACAGCTTTATAAGACAACATCTGTATATTCTATGGTTTGCTCACCAGCTGAAGGCTAGTCTTCTTCCATCACCATATATTTGATCCACTGTGTCCTATTCACTCTCCCCCATACTCCTTCCCATGATGGAATACTACTCAGCCATAAAAAGAGATAAAATATTGCCATGTGAGACAATGTGGATAGATATTGAGAGTATTACATTAAGTGAAATAAGTCAGATGGAAAAGGACAAGAACCATATGATTTTAGCCACAGGGGGTACAAAACAAAAAGCAACAAAGGAACAAACAAACAAAATCCATGAGTATTTGATTCCACAATCCATGTTCTCAACTTCTGCCTTGCCAGAGGGTCTAGTGACCTGTCCAGGGTTTCACATCCAGCACCGTGACTGGCTGCAGACAGAGCCCATCACTCTGCCTCCTCCTGTGCCTTCATACTTTTTCTCTCTCACACTTTGTGTGCCACATCTCTGGAAATCAGTACGTGTCACAGGGCATGCTTTACATTCCTTGGTTGACCAGAACTTTGCATTTCCTGGCCATTCCTGATAACAGGGAGCTGACTTTTATTTTTGTGCAAACCAAGAAAAGCAAAAAAAAAAAAAAAGAAAGTGAATTGTTACTTGGTGTGTTGAGCATTTATTTGCTCTCTGATATGTCATGGTGGCAGGTGTATGAAATAACTTGCATGTAAGGAAAAGCTTGGGTGAGAGTAATTAATATGTTCAGTTTTTAAAGGAAAACCTACTTCTACTTCTGGGAGAATGGGGCATGGAGGAGGTGGGGGCTTTTTTGCGCCTTCACTGGCACCAGGTCCCAAATCCCTCTTAATACCTCCCCCACCCTTTTACTTGTCTTCATTCTCATGGCCATGTTCCTTTCCAGGTAACCATTGTCTCTCCCCTGACCCATGCCACAGCCTCCTAACACTTTCTCAGACCAGCTATTGCTTCTTCATATTTATTGTTTGCACTACAACCAGAGAATTCATTTGAAAACTTAAATATGATTGTGTTTGTCTCCTTTTTAAATTACATGCCCCGCCTCTGGCAAAGTATCCAAATCCAAAATCCTTATCCTGACTAATCTACAGGGTCTTGCATTCTTGGGCCCATGTCCTCCTCAGACACCTTCTCATCCCACTCACTTCCCTTCACTTTCTTCCCCTCCTGGATTTTCCATATATCAAGTTCCTTTTTGCCCCAGTGCCTTTGCATGGATCTCCCTTTCCATGGAGCCTTCATGCTGTTTTCTTCTCACCATCCCTCTCTACTCCCAACTCCCACACATGCATCCAAGCACCTAGTCACACTGAAGAATGCCTCAACCTCAAATTACACATCCCCTTCTTCAGGGAAGAATTTCCAGTCTCCATGCTGCCCAGGCTGCCCTGGTCCATGTTATCATACAGTCCCTTCTTTTCTCTATATCAATTGTCATGACTGTTGTTATTTTAGTTATTTAGTGTAGTTATTTAATTGTGTTTAGTTATTTGATTTCCATGTTCTCGACTACACTTTAAACTGTAGGAGAACAGGGGCCACATCTGTCTTCCTTAGCTGTCTTCTTGACACTAGCTGATGGATGATGCTCTATTTATTTGTTGGCAGAATGAACAGGTGTTCAGGGTGATACAGCTTTACCTCCACTGTGGTCAGTTCCATGCCCAGAACACAAAGATCTTTTGAACTTCCTCCGAGGCCACCCAACTTCCCCCACCACAGCTTCTTCCCTTCCGCAATATGCAAATTTGGCTTTCAGACTCTAGTGAGGTGGGTTTAGCTTTAGCTATTCTAAAGGTTGCAATTCAAAACTAAAATCATTTTTATTGTTTCATCCACTTATTTTCCTTCTCCTCAACCTACGGTTTCTTCCTTTGCTCAGTCATTATTAACATAATGTATCTGGCTTACAGAGGAGAAAATATATAATTGAAAGAGTTCTGTTAGTCAGCATTTGTACTCTCAGGTCCATTTATATCTAGGTAGTGAATAAACCAAACAGAAGTGCTACATTTTTGAGGTGGGGCAAGCGATTATAAGAATCTCTGAAACACAGACTATTCCTGATTGAATAGTTGCTTTTCTTTTTCTATTTTTTTTTCTTTGCAAAGAAAAATGTTTTCAAAACATTTTTACCTGCCTAACAGCCAAAAGGTTGTTAAGCGGATTCACACATTTTTCCCTCTGGGGTGTTTATATCCACCAAAGTTAATGGATGGAAAATTAATGTTTTCTTCCAAATGTTTCCACAATCACAAAGCAAATAGTTGATTCTGCCAATATGAGAGTGTAAATCTGCCCTCAGGAAAAGGCTTCTGTCACATTACCCACATCATTTACCCTACATCGAGAAACTGGCCTAATTATCATGATAATTAAGGAAATATGGCTTTAGGTACCTGTAAGGCCAAACTAAGTACGTAGCTGACCACACCCATCAATCAGTTGCCCACTCCTACATTGTTCTATGTCAGGTAGACTTAGTTTTCTTGCACACGACACACTTTGTTTCTTAAGTGACGCTTCCAAATATTGTGATGCAAGTCAGCATGAGTCAAAATATTTTCTAGGCAAGTAAAATGGTTTAATTATGAATCCCTTTCCAAGAAAGAGATTGCAATGAAAGCCCATATGTCCACAGAATGGATGGACTGTTACCAATTTCTGCATCAGGGTCCCGTTTACACTTCTGTTTTCAAGGACCATCATTTAATTGGTGTTGATTACCTGGGAGAGAACTTCAATATGTCTCTTGGGTAAAATGCATGATAGGCAGAGTGTAACATTTGTAAATAAATCCTGATTTAATAAACCTATGGAAAGTCGTCCTCACATAAAATTTAGTAAGGGTAATTCAAATGTAATAAGAATTTCTGTTAGAGGATTGCTTTGTACCCTGGTCCTGCTGAACTCCATCCAAATGCCATAGAGGAACAATGAGCAAACATTTAATAGGACTTACTAAGGGCCAGATACTGTTTCAAATGACTTACCTGAATTAACTTATTTAATTCTCACAGCAACTCACAGAGGTAGGCTGCTCTTGTTTTTCCATGTGATAGCTGAATAAACTGAAGCATGGAGAGGTTAAATGACCTGACCAAGGCCACACAGCCAACTAGTGGAAGATTTGGGATTCAGAGCATGGCAGGCTGTCTTTCGAATCTACCTTTGAACCATTAGGCTACATGTTAGGCCAGTTCCAGGAAAACAAAACATTTAATACTCTTTGTTGGAGGGTCTGCTTTGAATTCTGGCTTTCTCTCCTAGGAACAGGCCTGGGCCACCTAGAAAGAACCTAAAAGCAGACTTCCCCCAATCTTTTGTCCATAGTCAGCTCAGCAGACAGGTCCCTGTCTTCTCTAACCATTATCTCTGCCTGTCCCTACTTTAAATGTGACTCCTAAACAGAAGGTACTTCCTGGACCAAAATAAGGCAGCATAAAGACAAACAAAAGGCTTGTCCATGAACCTTTAGGGCTCATGGGCTATCTAGGTGAAAATGTCTCAACAGAAGTGTTTCAAAACTTCTCCTATGCTTCTGGATTTCCCATGCTGTCAGCCACCTTCCAGCAGGCCCTGCCTCTTGGTCTTTGTTGTCTGTATCTGAGCAGAGGAGGAGAGGAGGGCTCAGTCTTTATCCCGAGGGTGAAGTAATGCTCACCTTCTACTCCTCTTCTTCCTCCTTCTGCAGCTGTAAACATCGCTCTGAACATATTTGGGGGTTACATCTACCTTTCTTAATACCTCTGACAGCAACTAGGGCCATTTTCCCCGTGGTTGTGGACATTTGGAAATCATAGGATTACTTAAAAAACATGGACCAGATGTAATCCTATGAGATTTAATTGGTTTATAAGATTTCATAAATCAAAATGACCCAGGCTCCTTGCACATTCCAGTCTTCCTCCCCACAAAATACTATCACAATCCTTTTAGTAATAGGACAGGAATGGAGAAGAGAAGATTATTTAGAGAGCTGGGATGATGAGTTTAATAACTTGGTACTTCGTCCCTAGAGCTTTTTGCTTCTATTGTGTCCAATGACATTTCAAAACTAAAGGCAAAAATAATAAGACTTCCCACGCTAACCAAAGCAATTTATTACCTGGATTTCATTTCCCATAGGGGAAAGAAAACGTGCTTCCCCTTCACCACATTGTTGTTATCCACTGAGTTTGTATCTCCAAGGTTGGGGGACATATCTGTTTAATAAGAGAAGTCTAATTCAGTTAACTAGGAAGGGAAGGAGCCCAGGGACAACGGTCTTATGTATGTGTTTGACCAATCTGAGCCAGAGCCATCCCGACTTGAGGAGGGCAGCAGGTGAGAGTTTATTCCTCAGGTTATTAGACCTCCTCTAACTAATATAGGTCTTTGTAGGGTTGCTGATGTTATACCTCAAACACTTTATCATTTGGACCCTTTCTTGATCGCAAAGGTTTCTCATTGATGAGATGATACGAATAAATATGAAGATAATTGACACAAAATTTATGTTAGACCAAATATTTATTGAGTACTTATAATGCAAAAAGCATTATGATAGGTACTGTGGGTAAGGTGGAGATGGTTATCATGAGTTTCCTGTATTTAAAGAACATAAAGACCTTTAGGGAATTTGGAATAACTATCATAGATATGAGGTCAATAAAGTCAAACGGATTCAATAGCATGTGAAATGCATATTTAAATCATATTTAAATAAAATTTCTGCAACATTAAAATGCCGAAAATTTTCAATTAAAGGAGATCTTATTTAGCTTAGGAATCCTGGATCTAATAATGAGGAAGGTGGATTTTGAGCTGGAACTTAAAACATGGATTTGGAGATGTGAAGGGCATATCTGGTCTTAAGAAAACAAACCAAAACAGCATGAACAGGCCTGATGTTGGGAAATGCAAGGTTCAGGGTAATTTTCTTTGTAGTTTCAATGAAGTAGAGTGGAAAATTAAATTGGAAGTGTAGATTGGGGCCAGTTAACTGAAAGCTTTGAATGCTGAGTTAAGGGTTTTGAATGTTATTTTGTAGTGAGTTGGGACCATAATAGAACTACTGAAAGAGCAGTATGAAAGGATCAGTTTGGCAGTACTGCTTGGAATGGATTAGAATGGAAAGACTGGAAACAGAGATCTGGGTTAAGATGGCAAAGGCAAGGAAACTAATATTCATGAAAATTCTACTTTGTGCTAGGAGCTCGGCTAATCACTTTGCTATGTCAATTCATTTCATTCTCACAACAGATCTGTGATGGTTTTATTCCCATCCCCATTTCTATACCTGGGAAAACTTTGATGCTATCAGAAGTCACGAAGAGGTAGTTAGTGTGAGAGGCAATGTTGAAACTCACATTTCCAATGGGGGGTTTCTTGGCTTGAGTTCCTTTGACTACATTAATTTACTGCAAGAGACAGGCAAGAAAAAATGAGCCCTGAACTGGGGTATAGAAGCATTGAAATGTGCATGCAGAACTTCTCCTGTGAAGTAGAGATGCTGCCTGATCTTGGAGCCATATACAGCCCCCAATGGACAATACAGTGTGGTAAAGAGAACCCATGTTTGCTTTTCTCTATAGGGACTGAAATCTAGGTAAGCAATGAATTGTTTTGGTTTGCCTGGGAAGTCTAATTATGGATTCACATGGCATAACTTGACACTTGTTTAGATGTGAGAGAAGGAAGTAAAGAATAACTTTTAGACATTAAAATTATAAGTGGGAAACAGAATAAAACACATGTTTTTGAAGGGAATATAAGTTTCATTTCAGATATGTGGGGGTATTGGACACTCCCAGTTGAAAAGATTCAGCGTGTTGTTAGAAATGTGGCAGGGGCTTGTGGGGTGATAGTCAGAGGTAGAAAAGGAGATTTTAGAGTCATCAGTGTAGAGACAATGGTGGAGACCATGAACCTGGAAGAGATTTCCAAAGAAAAAGTACTTTGAGTGAGGAAAGTAATGAAAATGACTTGCTTTGTAGAAGACAAACACATTTAGGAGATAAAATAAATAAAAAAGAGGATAAAGGTGAGGAAAGGCTGCGGACTAACAGTGGTATATTATGGCTGTGGTTGGGGGAGAAGCTAAAGGGAAAAAATTTTCCCTATAAAAGACTTAATTGTTACTGCCAAAATTTCAGAGGTCACAAAATTTGAAGACTGGGAAAATGAATTTTGATGTTGCAATTGGACGACTGTTGAAGGAGCTATTCCATTGTTCAGTGGCTTCATGTAGCAATCCAGATTTCAGGACAATAAACATAATAAAATACTTTTAAAACTTCTTATTAAAAATTACTAATCACTGAGCACAGATATGAGGAGTATGACATGCAATAGGCTTCAAACATGAGCCAAATTTCTATTGGGAAAGGATTGCATGACATTCATTTTAGACATTCCTGATGGAAGGCCAGCTGTTGTCCATGGTGCTAAAAGAGTCATCTGGCATTATAATGTTTCAGCAATATGACCAGTATAGTTGGAGTGAATTAGGTGTTTCATTACATGCCTCTATTTGGAGGATTTATTTTTCACTGAGATGAGATTTTTCATATATATTTCCCATCTGGAAGGTTTTTTCAAACTCCCCAATGGTTAACGTGCAGAAAGCAATTGCTTTTTTTGTTTGTTTGTTTTTTAAGAAATCCCTTGAAACATGGGTAAAAGAAATCGAGGTGAGGTGAAAACAAAAAATGGAAGACATGTTGAAAAGGTTATACAGTTTTTTCTTTTTTCAAAATACCTCAAACCATAAACTGTCTACTCAATTCTGCCCCTCCCAGTAGCACTCTCAAAGTAAAAAATAAATAATTTATGTAGAATTTAGGCATTCTACTGAAGATCACAATTAAAAAGTAAAAAAGAAGAAATATAATTGTTATGAATAGTCATGAGCTATTAAAATGGTTGTGAGTGGAGCCATAGTCATATTTCTTGCATGCTCCTCCATAAAACACATATTTGAAACACTGGAAAAATAGGCAATGCAGTAATACTATTTCTATAACATTGCTGCTGAAGTTGACATAGCTACTATTCAAGGTCATCACATAGGTGGTGTGTACTGGGCAGAGTTGCTAATGAACTTGAGAATTTGGATTGAGTGAATTGCCAAAATATGTTTTCCTAATTAAAAATTCAATAATTTGATTGGAAGACCAAGTTAACTGGGAAATAAAAGATCCAGTTCTCATCATGAAATTGTTAACAGCAGAAGTCCATGGTGTGTTCATGATGGAGAAAGATGGATAGACAGAACCCACTATGAGCAGTTGAAGGGTATATTATTTGGTTTATCTGGGAAAGAAAAAGACTGACAGGAAGTGTAACAGCATCCACAGTTGTTCCATCAGTGCTGGGCACTCAGGGTTTAGGTTTCTGTGAGAAGCTGTAGTAAGAAAAAATAGATATGACCACTTAGGAAGGTAAATATTTAAATTTATATAAATGTGTATATAAATCATTACAATTGTGAGGAGGTATACTGTAGGGTTCTATAATGCACCCATTTTCTGATTCTATAGATTCTTTAGAGACCTTTCTGGGAAGTGACATTTATATTAAGATCTGAATGCCACAGAAGTTGACAAAAGAAATAATATTTCAGGCAGAAAGAACCACCTACGAGGAAACATGGAGGCCGTTGAGGCATATACATATTTTAGGAAGTGGAAAACAAAAAGCCATTGTGGCTAAAGAGTAGAGTGTGAGAGGAGAGGAGTGTAAAATGATGGAAGAGGGTTAAGGGGTCATAATATACAAGCCCTTCTCTAGAGCACATTCAGGACATTGGCCTTGATGTACTGAGGGAAGCTATTGAAGGGTATACCAATAAAGGTTTGATCAAAGCAGAGTATTTATTTCAGAGACAACTTTACATGATCTTGGGAACTGGTTAAATAGTCTATGTGAGGCTCTTGCTTCTATGTCTACTAATGGAGCCTGAGGTCAGCAGGGCAGGCAAGTGAAGACGAACATAAAATGGAAGAGGAATAAATGGAACCCGTGAGCATGAGTGGGCATTTCTGAGTGGGCATTTAAGGAGGAGATTCATGAAAGCTGGTGGAGCCCATTGCCTGGCTACAGCCCCACATCAACCAGGTGAACCAGTAGGTAAGCACAGCATGCAGGACCTATGTATTAGGATTCTCCAGAAAAACAGAGCCAACAGAATATAGACACATGAAATTGGTGCATGGGGTTATGGACACTGATAGGTCCCAAGATCTGCAGGCAGCTAGCTGGAGACCCAGGAGAGCCAATGACATGGTTTTGGTCTTAATGCCAGCAGAGTGGAGGCTCAGAAAGAGCCAGTTGTGTTTCACAGTGAGCCTGAATGCAGGAAAAACCTGAGGTCCCAGCTTGAAGGTCATCAGGCAGGAAGAGTTCCCTCTTACCAAAAGAAGGGATCAGCCTTTTTGTTCTACTGAAGTCTTCAACTGATTGAAGGTCATCCCTGGGGAGAGCAGTCCGCTTTACGCAGTCCACTGACTCAAATGTTAATCTCATCCAGAAACACCGAAACAGGCACACCCCGCATAATGTCTGAGCACTTTGCGGCCCAGCACAAGGTGCTGTCTGGGCACCTTGTGGCCCAGTCAAGTTGACACATAAAGTTAATCATCAAAAACTGCAAGAGCACCTTGAGCCCTGTAATAGTCCTGCAAATATTAAAAAGAACATGGATGCTTCTTCAATTTTGCCTTTCGAGTCATTCAAAATATATCTTCTGGCCCATGTTCATGCTGAAGCACCCAGTGAAGGGAATTCTAGGAAATGCAGTGCCCTTTACATCGACATACTGCAAACCCATCACAAAGGGGTTTATCAGAACTGTGCATAGGAAATTCCACACTACGGGCAGCATGGAGAAAGAATGAGGGTGGTGGAAAGGGGATATCTTCACCTTCCAGTGGGAGGAGGGATGAGGATGGTGCTGGGTGGGCGTACCTTGCACAACGTCATACGTCAGAGGAGAACCATAAGGGGAGTGTTTCGTTCAGAGATATCAGGGGTAGGAAGCGTCTCATCCCTAAGAAGTATCCAAGCAGAGAAAACATAATCTCTCTCTCAAATGGCTCAAGGTAATTTTTACATTTCATGAGTATTTGGGCTAAATGATTGCTGGGTTGTTTTCTGACCCAGAAAGTTGGTGGTTCCTGTTCTGAAGAAAATTTCACATCTTGTAAAAGGCAAGATTATTACACTAAAGAAATAACACAGTGTAAGACACCATATTTTAAAGAATTGAGTTGTGGGCAAAAAAGAGGAAAAATACATGCTATGTAAGGTGATACAGTTGAGATATATATGTGAGAAAGAGTAGTTTTGAAGCTTCCATAGGGAGGGGTAACCCAAGTCGAGCATCGAAATAAAGCCTTGTTAGAAAGAAATTCTGAAATGCAAATTCTGACCACATCATCCTCCTGCTTAGCTGCTTTAAGTGTAAAGTTCATGATCGTGAATTAACATAGGCTATAAGGCATTGGTGGATATAAGGCATTGGTGGATATAAGGCATTGGTGGATATAAGGCATTGGTGGATATAAGGCATTGGTGGATATGGTTTCTGCCTTACTACCAACCTCAGCTTGAGCCACTCTACACCCAGCAGGTACAGTTATTGCTGTGCTGACTGTCTCTTATTTCTTGAAGTTGTTGAACTCCCACCTTAGAGACTTTTTAAAGAAATGGAAGTGTAATTGCCATATGATACCCTATTACTTTCAAGTGTACATCATCATGATTTGATATTTATATATATTACAAAATGGTCACCACAATAGTTACCTCTGACACCATATATAGTTTTTACAGTACCATTGAGTATATTCTCTATGCTGTACTTATGACTTACTTATTCCATAACTGGAATTTTGTACTTCCTAATCCTCTTCACCTCTTTCTCTGACTTTTCAACCCCTCCACTCCCTGGTAACTACTAGATTGTTTCCTGGATCTCTAAGTCTGTTACTGTTTTGTTTTGTGTGTTCATTTGTTTTGTTCTATAGATTCCACATATAAGTGAAATCATATGGTATTTGTCTTTCCGTGAGACTTTTTTACTTAGCATAATACCCTCCAGGTCCATTAGTGTTATTACAAATGGCAAGATTTCATTTTTTTTAAAGCTGAGTAATATTCCTCTGTCTATATGAACCTCATCTTCTTTATTTATTCATCTATTGATGGACACTTAGGTTGCTTCCTTATCTTGGCTATTGTAATCACCTTAGAGTTTTTCTCCATGCTACAGTGATCTAGACCCCCCTGCCCCAACTTGACCTGCATGAATCTACTTATGGTTTAATTTCAGGCTCAATGTCATTTCCCAGGGAGGCTGTCCCTGTGTACTCTCTCCCCATTTTTGAACTAGGATTAACTATCCCTCAGTTATTCACTCTTACTCTCTCCTGTGCTTCTCTTTCATCACTGATCATAATTGCAATTCCATAGTTATGTTCAAGATCATTAGTTTGTTTCTGATGCCACCACTAAACTGTAAGCTAAGTGAGGTCAAATGCTGCATCCCCATCACCTCACATGACATTCTAGTGATGTTAGGTATTTTTTGACTGACCGAAGGAAGGAAGAAGAGAGACTTTGAATAGCAGAATCTTGGGAGGATCTATATCTTTGTAGATTAATCATTTAGCTCAAAAGGCACGGTGATACCAGGTTTTGGTGCTGAAAGCATCATTCTCTTGCACCATTTTCAGCTCTCTTTCTATTGAAGCCAAAGCAGTTTTTATTTTGGATTTGCTAAACATGGCCCAAGCGTCTGCAGCATCAGAATGAGCTGAGCACATCCCTTGGCATTTCATATCTTCCTTGGGTTACCCAGGAATAGTTCATAATTTTCCCGCTCTCAGTTGAACTGTACTTTTTGCAAACATCTGCTCAGCATCCAAATTCCTAGGGAAAGAGGATTTAAGCAACATTGTATCTCTATTTCTGTGTTTATCTCATTTCCTCTCCTAAGACCTTTTCCCTTGTGATCCCATGAAGCTAAAAATATTCTGCAAATCCTCATCTGGTAGTTGGCTAAAGAAGTTAAGGGGAGAATTCTCCTGTCTGGGGTCTTGAGAGTGAGGTCTTATCCCAAATACTTATGTCTGCTATGGGAGAAGGAGGTGATGTGTTCTGGATCTCTCTGGTTTAATCTGAAGAAAGAAAGTCAGGGAGTAAATTGAACAGTTAGTTGCTGAATAGAAATGTCTGTTCAGGTTTTTCAATCTCTAATTTCAACCAAATACAAATGTAATATGGACAAAGAACAAGGCAGGCATTTTTGACTTTTGGTGGGGGAGTCAGGGAAGGATTTGCCCAGGAGATGCCATTTGAAATAGATCTTGAGGGGTAAGAAGATGGTGAAGAGGAAAAGGTGTTTTCAAACCCATGCTTTTAGGGTCAATTAATATTGGACAAAGGAGGCAAGAACCCACAATGGGGTCAAAATAATCTATTCAATAAACAGTGTTGGGAAAATTGGACAAATACATGCAAAAAAATGAAAATAGATCACCTACTTACACTACACACAAGAATAAACTCAAAATGGATTAAAGGCTTAAATGTTAGACTTAAAACCATAAAAATTCTGGAAGAAAACATAGGCGGTAAAATCCTGGACATTTCTCATAGCAATATTTTTTTCTGCTATATCTCCTCAGGTGAGGGAAACAAAAGAAAAAAATAAACAAATGGGACTACATCAAACTAAAAAGTCTTTGAACAGCAAATGGAAACCATTAATAAATAAAAGACACTGAATGGGAGAACTTATTTGCCAGGGATACATCTGATAAGGGATTAATATCCAAAACCAATAAAAAAGCCATCCAATTAAAAAATGGGCAAAGGACCTGAATGGATACTTTTCCAAAGAGGACATACAGATGGCCAATAGACATGAGAAAAGATGCTCAACATCACTAATCATCAGATAAATGCAAATTGAAACCATGATGAGATATCACCTGACATCTGTGAGAATGGCTATCATCCATAAATCAACAAACACGGCTCGTAGAAATGCAGACTGGTACAGCCACTGTGGAAAGCAGTATGAAATTACCTTCAAAATTAAAAATGGATCTGCCTTATGATCCAGTGATTCTACTTCTGGGAATGCATCTGGAGATACCTGAAACACTTATTCAAAAGAATATATGCACCTTTATGTTCATCGCAGTGTTATTTACAATAGCCAAGATTTGGAAGCAGCCCAAGTGTTTTTATCCATCAGTAGATAATTGGAGTAAAAAAGCTGTGATGTATTTATACAAATGGAATATTACTTGGCCATAAAAAGAAAATCTTACCCTTTGTGACAGCATGGATAGACCTGGAGAGTATTATGCTAAGTAAAATAAGCCGGTCAGAGTAAGATAAGTACCAAATGATTTCATGTGTATGTGGAATCTAATGAACAAAATAAACTAAAAAAAAAAAAAGGAAATAGAAACAGACTCATAGATACAGAGAGCAGGCTGCCAGCTGCCAGAAGGGAGGGTGGCTTGGGAGACTGAGTATAAAAGGTAACGGGGTTGAGCAAAAAAAACAAACAAATCTCATAGACACAGCCAACAGTATGGTGATTACCAGAGTGGGAGGGGGGATAGAAGAGGGTATAGGGGGAATGAACAGTGATGAAAGAAGAGTTGACTTGGGGTGGTGAACACACAATACAATATTCAGATAATGTATTACAGAATTGTACACCTGAAACCTATATAATTTTATTAAGCAATGTCACACAAGTAAATTCAGTAAGTAAAAGAAACAAGCTCTACTGAGGCATACACAAGAAGGGGTCAAGAACCACTGATTTAGACTGCAGTATAGAATTAATCACATTTATGGCAGTGTAGAATTAATCATATTTTAAGGCCTTAAGGCATTTTAATCAATAAAATGATGTGATCCTTAAAAGATTTTTAAAAAGGTATTCTGGACAGAGGAAACAAACAACAGGAAGATGGAGGACATGTGGTGTGGCTAGTGAGATAGGGTGAGGTTTGGGGATAGTGAAAAATAGTGACCTTAATACATGTGCATTTCCTGTTAGGATTCCTGTTAGGATGTCGTCACCATTGCTGGTGATGGTGAGGACACTTTACAGTCATTGACATATTCCCTTGGCCTTTTGCTGGCCCATAAACAGCCTCCAAGGTGGAACACAATCTAAGATGATCTGGACCTCCCTTTCCCATCTCTACTATATAAACACAGAGCACCTTGCTTTGGAACATGGTCTTTTCTATGTCCTCATTTCCAAGTTTATCTCATTCTCTGATTACTCTAAATCAGATTTTTCCATCATCTTTCCAGCATGGACAAGTCAGTGTCTCTTCTTTTGTTCTTTTTGTTATGTGATTGCATTGATTATTGCAAATGTAAAGAAATCAACCAATCCTTTTATGTTGATGTTGCATCAAGAAGCCTTGCTGGGCTCCATTGTTATTAGTTTTAGAGACTAAGCTATTGAGTCTTTTGGATTTTTCATGTGAATTATTAATATAATCATATTGTCTGATTAATAGCAAGCACTTATGCAGAACTTACATGTTTTAAGTATTTTATAGATATTAACTCATTTCATTTGCACACTTAATTTTATGAGTGGGTCCTATTATTATCATCAAAATCTTAATTTTATAGGTGGAATAATTAAAGCATAGAGGATAAGAAACTGCCCAGGGTTTTTCACACAGTAGGTAGGAGCCAGAGGTTTAAATCAAAGTGAGCCTCCATCATCCATTCTCTCTACCACTGGGCCACCTTACTTCTCTGTTATTATTTTGATTCCTTTGTTCCAACATTTGACTCATTTATTTTTCTCATATTATTGCATTGGTTAATGCCTTTTAGGAGAATGTAGAGTATTAGGGGATCATCTAATTTTAAGGATAATTCTTATAAAGTTTTAGCATTAAGTACGACATGTGCTATCCCAGTAGAACTTGAGTGCGTATTAATACTTTCTTTGAAAATTTGAGATGAAGCAGAGTGGTTTTGGTCACTGACAGATCAATGACACGTAAGAACTACCACGGTTAAATCCACTCCCTATGTCTCATGTTTTTCTGTTTCTCTGTGCCTCTTTTACTCTTTTCTCTTTACTAAGTGACTGTTTTATAGTGTAAAATTTTAATTTTTAAAATATTTTTGCTAGATATTTTTTCAAATGTTCTTAGTGTTTGCTCTGGGACATACCATATACATCTTAACAATGACATATTTTGAAAGCCCCTTCTTGGTTTAACATTCTCTTTAAGACTAACTCAGCTCTGAAACAGTATGTCTGCTGGGTAAAAAATCACAAAAGCTTACAGCAGACTAAGGTTTGCTCTCTGTGTGAAGTTCACCCCAGTTTTGACTAAGAAAGTAGTCCCCTGCATTTATGAGGTATCAAGTTCCACCTTTCAGGTTGGACCTTTAGTTCTCACACACAATCCTGAACTTAGGGGATCCAACACCAGGATTGCAGAAAGCCTATGATGGACATGGCAAAAAGTCCCTTCTCTTCATTTTGGTAACTTGGGGTTTGTGATTTGTTTACATGCTCTAGGACTTGAAGGACATGCTAAGCAAATGTGTAGGGACAGCAGCAAGAGAGACAGTTTACCTGCTTACGTAAACCAACAGCTTTGAAGAAACAGTACATAATTAGAAAGTAAATGGATGCTTTTCTTCAAAAATGAGTCTTTAAAAAATAAACTAAAGCAGTCTTGGTGGTGGCGGGGGGAGTCTATCTTCTTGAGCAGTTGTTCATGGGTTCAAATCTTGTCTGCTCCTTGATATTTGGGTGAATTTGGATGAGTCACTTAAGCCACTGTTACTCAAAATGTAGTCCTCAGACCAGCAGCATCAATATCACCTGGGAGTTTATTAGAGATTTTGAACCTCAGGTCTTGCCTAGACTTACTATATTTTAAGAAGATCTCCAGTGATCCATTTGCACATCGAAGTCCAAAGCCTTTAACTGCCTGATTCCAGGCATCTCCTGAAACATGAAAATTTTGCTGCCACCATCCAGATGTCTTATCAGTCATCAGGTGTCCCTTGCCATGAAGCATGATCAGCAGCGACTGAATGGTGGGCTTTGACTTGCCACGCTCTTGTGCCGGCCCCAGCTGGAGGCAGCTATTTTGCTTCCCTGCCCACTGGGCCACACTCCGATCAACCCAGTTCCTTCCATCATTTCCCCCATCCCCTTTTTTTTTTCTCCAAGGCACTCTGATGGCCAGATTCAGAGTCAACTGCGTCAGAGAATCAGTCGTGACTACTTTCATTAAGGGGCTAGAGGCTGAGCTACTTAGAGTCATTAAAACCTCCTATTTACATAACATGTCTCATGCGGGAAGGAACACGGAGCTCTTCTCCAGGGCCCGGTGGAAGCTGTCCAGCTCCCACCCTGCTGTGCTGCTGCTCCCCTGGAGACCTGGAGCTGAGGCCTGGAAGTGGCCTATGTCCCTGTCATACTGGAACATCTCAGATGCAGGGAGCGAGGAAGCATCCACTAGCTTCCGAAGAATCTAGAAGCTGGGCTCCTTCAAGGGCCCGACAAATCCACAGCCTGAAGCTACCCTCTACCATGTTGTTTAGCTGCCCTACGTAATGCATGTCTGACATCGCAGCAACAACCAATACCGAGCACCCTATTACTGCTATGTATCTTCCCTCTGCAACCTTTAACTCTTATGAGAGCCAGGTGAGGTGGCGGCTATTGTCTCCCGTGTTACAGAGAAATGAGGCTCGGAAAAGTTAAAGAATTCAATCACACAGCCAGAGAGTGGTGTAGACTTTTCCACCTGAAGCATGTAGAATTACAGAGCATGTGAATAATCCACCAAATCGTAGTGCCTCTGTCAAGAACTTTACCAATTCCCTAGCACTTTTACTGGTACTCTTCACAACCTTATGATATGGGTGGATGTTATCTCCACTTTTGTAGATGAAATAAGCACAAGTGTACACTGCCCCACCATAGGTTCAGAGATGTCTTGCATCTTTACCCTGGCCATACCTGTAGAAAGTGTCAGACACTGTTTCCCTGTCTGGCTTGCTGCTTTTTTTGGTCTAACTTTTTATTCAATTAGTATGGCCTTTTTTTTAAAAAAAATCAATAAATGGTTAGTGATGCCTTTAATAGATATTGAATGAATACAGATTTGGTGTTATTTATCATAGAAGTGATATGTTAATTATTTATTCCCTTCAGACTAATACTGGATTATATCCAACATGTTTGATTTCTTTAGGTGGAACTCCATTACTTGATTCCTGGGGTAGAGGCCGGTCCATGGTAATTTCTAACTCATCAGAGAAGTAATTTTCATTGTCACCACTGGATCACTGCAACTTGAAATAAACCTGTTTGTTCAGAGTCCCATAGCTAGCAAATGGCAGAGCTGGCTCTCTGAATCCATTATCTGTCCACCTCTTTATATCTGAAATAATTATTAAACCTGATGCCGACCTTCACTCAGCCAATAAATAAAGAGTTGCAGGCCTGTTGTGCTCTGGGTACTGTGCAGAGTTTGGTATATTATACAGTGCTAAAGGAATGTGGCAGAGGTCTGAACCCCTTGACAAAGACAGGCAATAAGCAAGTAACCAAGCACATACACGGATCCATGCTGAAGTAAAGACTGTGAAGGAATGAAAGAGGATGCAGTAGCAGAGGGTAATGGTGTCGGGGGTGGGAGCTGTTACTAGAGTGTGGTTACAGAAGATGATTCTCAGGAAGGGACATTTAAGTTGGCCCTAAAGGGTAAGAGGAGCCAGTTATGGCAACTGGAGGTAAAAATACCCCAGACTTAGGGAACAGTGTATGTGAAGTCAGCCCCTAAGAAAGAGGATTTGGAAAGTTCAAGGAGCTTAAATGAGTCCGGGGTGACTGGACCACAGCAAGAAAAGCACAGAGGGGACAAGAGGAGGGATGATGGGAAGGCGTACAAGGGAAGAAGGATGCAGGGCCCTAGAGAACAAGGAGAGGATTCAGGGTTCTACTTCAAAGTAAATGCAAGTTATGGTTTAAAAAAGATTATTGTGGCTCCTTTTTCCTGGAAGAACACAGGTTTCTTTTTGTTTTAAATTTCACAGTGGAGAAGAAACCAGGCTTTAGAGTGAGAACGATTTGGGTTTAATCCTACATTGGCCACTTAACTTATGTTTGCTGTATATCCTTAATGAGTTACTCATTGCCTGCTGAGTCTGCTTCCTTATCAGCGGGGCCAGGCTAGGTTATGCTGCAGTAACAACAGCAAAAAATACCCAGAATCTCAATGGCTTCATATAACACAAATTATTTTCTTCTAATTCGAAGCCCACTGCAGACTTTGTACAACCCTCCAGAGTAGATCCTTCCTTGCTGGCTCAGAATTCCAGATTGCCTCCAAATCAGCTGGCTCTAAGAATTGGTCACTGATAAAAAGTTTGCTTTTAGAAATGACATCTAACATATATACTCACATCTTATTAGGTAAAGCAAGTCACATGGCCACTCTTAATTTAGGGGCAGGGCTAAGGCTTCTTGTTTACCAAAAGCCAAGGGCATCCATCTTTAGTGAATAAAGATAGTGATACTTTCCTTACTGATACGGCAGCAAATGAGAAAAATGATACGTGCAAAGTGCCAGTGCCCTACCTGGTGCATAATAAATGAATGGTTATGGTTATTGGCTCCCTGTCTAAAATTTCTGGTGCTGTGTATCTGGGGGATTTTTTTTCCAGAGAGCTATATATTAGATATTTAAACATAATGGGATAGCCAATTGGGGTAGGAGGAGAATATGGTGACATCACAGTTCACTTGAGATCAGGATCAGCGTGAACAATAGCCTATGGACCAAATCTCTGTCTACTTATGCTGATTCTCTGCCTAATTAAAAAAATATCAATGAGGACCTTGAATTTATCCTGGACTTCCAATTTCTCTTCTCTTTCTACTGTTGCTGGCTGTGCTTTAAAGAAGACATGCAAAGAAATAATCAAAGCCAATCTTCTCCAGAGCCAAGTCCCTGTGCCCTCTTGGGGGTGGCTGGTGATAGCTTCCCCTCCCTCTCTTTTCTTTATCCATGACACCATTTTCTGTCCTTTTGTCTCTTGACATGAGTGTTGTCTAATGGGAAATGGTTCCTGTAAAGATCCAGGAAGTTTGTCAGCAACCATGGTATTCTTTTTAGAAACCATGTTAGGGGAGAAAAACATGTTGTAAATCCTGTTCAAAAAATACTTTATAGAGTCCACCTGTCCACAATGGATAAATCAATTGCTGTAAATTAAATTCTCCAAACCTGAAAGGCCTGGGTCTGGTACTGGATTTGTTCAGACTCTAGGAAAATTGTAATTTTCTAAGTCAACATTCTGACCCCACTTGAGTCAGCTACTGATCATGATGAAGCCTTTCCTCACCAGTTGCCGATCCCTTTGAAGGAATTAGTCACACGTCCTGGGGAGAAAAGTAGCCCCGTCCAAGGGACAGAAACTAATTAAGATGTGTCAGCCAAGGTAGCAGGCATGCTCCATCACAGACATGCACTGCCTGGGTCAGTGCCCTGGACCCTCCCCTGTGTGAGGATGTCACAGTCAGGAAGCTGCCACTGCCCAGGTAGCTTCTGCTCATCCAGTGCTGCTGGGTCATTAATTAAGCCTGCTTTCCTTATTCTTTCCACTGTGTTTGAGGCCATGATTGTTAGTGCTAAGGATCCCCTTGAGTCCTGCTGTTTATTCTCTCCCTTAAACTTGGCCTGGCCCAGGACCTGTGACAGGTACAGCAGACACCTGCAACTCAAAGGTAAATCATGACCCCAGAGGTAAACTTCAACATGAGGAGCCAATCTTGTAAAATTATTTCAGCCTCCTAAATGTCCCAGTGTCACATACAAATCCATCTTTCTAGCACAGAATTTCAGCTTAGTTGGTAGATTTAATCACTGACTATATCTTTATTGGAAAACAGTCTCCATGATCATGTGATTTGGGTCTTTGTTGTACAGAGAAGAGGCTGAAACTCCTAGGGCTAAGGTCACACAATCAGTGGTGGAACCATACATTGTCTTGCCTTCCTTTTCATGTCTCATTCCAGTGAGTATAAATGTAACTCTTCCCCTAGAACTACAATTGCTTAAGCTCAGGGATTTTGAAAAGTGAAATACTTTCATGATGAGGAGGAAGCAAATCACTGCAAGGATCTTTTTAAGATCATTTGGAGCTGTACTCATCCATCTTGGAGATGGGTTCCCAGCAGGAGTCCACAGCCCAGGGTATGGCTGGAGCCTGGGCTCCTGGGGGCTTCAGGGAGACTAGGGAACATTTTGTATTTTTAATCTCCCCAACCCCCATGCTTAAGTCCATTCTGGTCTCCCATGCTCTGATTCAGGTTGTTCTAGGAGTTGGTGGGTTCCCTGTAGGAGCTCCTCTTGTGATGAGGTATCACCTTACTCTGCTGCACAAAGGACCACTACTTGGCAAAAAAATTGAGGCTCTCTGTAACTTGGTTGCTAGGTGAAATGGTTCTTCCTCCTCTACTTTCATAGCTACTGGCCACCACTTCCTGCAGTGTTAGGTTTAGTCAGTTCTTTGGGAGAAGAAAAAAAGTAATTTAACTTACATGGAATTTGACACATGTCTATTCAAATAAGGATGTAGTGGAGAGAAGACTGCAAGGTTCTCAATAATTTTTAGTATAAATAAAACAGGAACCTTCAAGGAAGAATCTGTTTATGGCTGGCCACTTTATTCACTGACCCCCCTGCCCAGGCCCCCACAGTAGCTTTCACTTATTCCCTGCACTTTAGTGACACTTGAGGAGATGAATGGAAAAACTAGAACTGATTCAATCATTTCATTTACAAATAAGAAAACAGCCTTGGTGTTTAGGTGGCTTGTCTAGGCAGTGACTTGGGATAGTGGGGAAAGCATGGCCTTGGGCATCTAAAAGACTTGCTCTTGATTTGGGTCTTTTGTAGCTGTGTGACTTGGGGCAATATTTTTAACTTCTTCTAGACAGTTTTTCCAACTTTAAAATGGCTTAAGACAAGATTATCTGGATACTGAGTAAGATGTTGCCTTTAAAATAATCTATATCATGTAGAAGTTACTCAGTCAACACCATCACCTTTCCAATGTGGCAAAGACAAGAGTACAACTAAGCTCTTCAGCTTCCTTTCCCTTTCACTCAGCCAAGTCTCTGGATACATATTTTTGGTATCATTATATCTGTATTTTATATACTTTGTAGTTTTATATGCTCACATTTGGTTTTTACTGGTTATTACAAGTCGTGGAGTTTCCATTTTTATTTACCATGTAAACTAATGCCCTCCCTCCACCTAAGAATTCTGCCACCGGTAAATTTCTACTGATTTCATTCTTTAAAGTGTGCTTGAATTCTAATTCCTTCATGAAATGTATCCTTTCTCCCTCCCCACTCCCTATTCCTTATTTTCACCATTCTCTCAGAGCATTTTGTAAGTTTATCTGCTTTAATGTTTAGCACATGAGATCTTTCTAGAAAAAGTCCAGTCATTGTTAATAACCTGAAAACAGTTTGCACAACATCAATGTAACCTGGCAGTCAAGGAGAGTGGACTGGAATGTGCATGTGTGAACAATGACCACCTCACTGTATTAGTCAGTGGGGGTGGTAGATGCCATTGAGTGAACATGTGTACTGTGTGGTTGTCACATTCAAAATGACCGAACAAGTAGAGCAACGAATCTGCATCAAATTTTGTGTTAAAAAAAAGTAACCACAGTTACCAGTTACTGTGTATCATTCCAGAGATAATCCGTGTATTTACAAGCATATTGTGTACCTGTGTTTTTAATTTTTTTAATACAAATGGTGGCATTCTATATATGCTGTTTTGTAATTTGCTTTTTCATTTAACAATATATTAAAGCTGATGTTTAATCCATCTTTGAAAAAAAAACTTGAATGTTCCTCCATGGAAACTATTTGGATGATTCAGGAGGCCGCAGCTATGGGCAACTTGTGATTGACAGTTTCATCACGACAGTGTGCCTGCTGATACATCATGTCTTGTGCAGAGTTTCTTGGCAAAACATCAACTCACTCAGGTGACTCAGCCCCCTTACAGACCAGATTTGGTACCCTGAAACTTCTGGCTTTTCCCAAAACTAAAATCACCTTTGAAAGGGAAGAGATTTCAGATCATCAGTGAGATTCAGGAAAATACGATGGGACAACTCATGGCTATTGGGAGAACTGTGAGAAGTCCCAAGGTGCCGAATTTGAAGGGGGCTGAGACCTCATTGTCCTAACGTCTCTAATTTTCACATTGCATGGCTGGATATCTTCTGGACAAACCTCCTATTATGTTGGAATGGTCTGTTTATGGGTCTGTCTTTCTAGACTACAAGAAAGAACTGAACCCATTTCCCTTCTCAATCTCTAGCCCCTGACATGGTGGCAGGTGTGTGTGGGTGCTCAGTAAACAGATGGATGCATGAATGGATGGATTGATGGATTGTATCACTTTTCCTTGCCCCCTACAATGAAGATATTAAAGTCTTAAATGTCCTCAGTGTCTAAGAGAAAGTGGGCCCTTGACAGTGGGGAAAAACCTGGTGCCAAAAAGTGAATATGCTTATGACTGGCCTCTCTGCCATCTTAGTAGAGAACAGCTCCATCACCACAATTCCGGTGACATATCCAGCTCCAAGTTAATTTCTATCTATTGACCTCCAAGATTATGGCTCCCTGTCTGTCTTCCCTCTGTGTAACCCACCACCTACTACCTGCCAGTTCACCTTCGCTGCAGTCAGCACCACCAAGTCTGTCTCAGAATGCCAGGCCAGGACCTGGAGTAATTGCTGCTCGAGATTCCTTGTGACAAATGTTGACATTCTGTTGGCATAACTTGCAATAATGTATGCAGATTGCATCCTTCCAGGGCCATAATTATTACTTCTCTGCAAGAAATAGTCAGGTTATTCTCTAGCTTGATTTCTAGGAGCCAATTTCACTTTTAGAGCCAGCTTGTTTAGGGAAGTGAGAAGGAAAAGGAGAGAAGATACATAGGGATGCATCTCCAGAACAGAGCTGCCAGGTGGTCAGGTCTGGGCACAGGATGTAGCTGGAAATGCAGTGGATTAGGAATCAGGAGTCCTGGGTGACTCTGCAACCAATTGGCCCTTATAACTTCTGGACCAAGGATTTGTATTTTATAAGAGCCTCAGATTATTCTTAACCACAGTAAAGGATTCTTTTTTGGAGGGGGATATTCAAGGTCCCCAGCCTCACTTTACTTCCATGAATAAGGAACTCTGATATGGGTCAAGGCATAATGGAATCCATAGGGACACAGGGTTGGCATGCTCAGTGCTGGGTTAGAGACTTTTATATGAGGAGTTAAAAAAGAAAAAAGAAAGCTACTGGTTTTCATTGCTTACTCTGTATCCTGTAGCTGGAAAAATATTTCATCACGCATTGGAAAACATTATCACCTATTGACCTTTCCTCATTCCAGTTAAATCAGCAGCTCTTGGCATCTTTAGAATAAAGAAGTCTGGACTTTTTTCCTCTGTAATTAGAGATAGGCCCATGTTCTGTACTAAAATAAAAAAGACAGGCAGGTCCCAATGCTCTGATGAGGTCTATTAGCATGCAAAATTGTTTTCAGTCTCTTTTATGACCTTTTCTGTGAATATATCATAGAATTGAAATTTTATTGGAACAATTTGGACTATTTATTCTATTTGAGCTCAGCTTGGAATTCATTGAGATCTTTTCTAAAACTTAAAAAAATTTTTTTTGCTTGACCTAGCTTTCATTATGTCTTTTTCTCTATGTGAGAAAAGGCATGCGATGACATCTAACTTGTTCCCTGGCCACACAAATAGGTAGTCAAAAATAAAACCATTAGTTGAAATTGAGTGAAGCATTAGCAGGAGTGGAAAAAGCATTGCCTTAAAGGATAGGACTGCTTGACAGTCCTGAATTTGCATCTCATTTTGAGGTCTCAGAGAAATAATCTCTGTGTAGCCAATGGTGGCCAATTTGAATTATTCCCAGAGAAAGGGATCATTTGTCACCTGTTTGCATTTCCTCCCTTGGATCTTTGAAGGAAGAAGTGGAGTCAGAGAAGTGAAAATGATAAACATCACCTGACCTGGCTCCCCATTCTGGAGAAAATTGTTCCCAGTTGAATACTTGGGCCACTGTAGTCCAATAAAGCCTTCCTGGGTCCACCGTAATAGGTGTGGCTACTTGCAAATGAGGACTGAGGGATGCCAGTTTCTCCAATGTTCCCTGCTCCTTCCTTTTCCTTTACTGTGCAGGATATCTCCCTCAGGGCCTTTTCTTCTCTTGCCACCTGCATCCTCACCCTGGACTGCTGGGCCTCTGGCCGCCATTGCTGCAGGTCTTTTGTCCAAATGTGAGAGGCAAGCTGCTCGTTCCTTCTCTTGATGGGTTGACTCCAGATGCAGCCAGACCCATCAGTAGGGGATTTGGTGCCGCAGCCCCTCTGTAATGAACTGAGAATCCATGGGGTCCCAGAACTGCCTGGCTGAAGAACAGGGCATGGATGGCATTACCTGCCTCTCTAAACCTTGGCTCTTTGCAGGAAGGAAAATGAAACTAAAAGGTCCAAACTCCTCCTTTCTCAGAATCATGCACATCAAACTTCCAGAGAGAAAGACAGGGTTGTTTTCACCATCCATCCTCTGGCTGTGTAAGTCTCATACTCAGACACACCAGGTGGTTCCTCCTCCATCCAGGGAATAAAGTCTGAACTTCCAGGCAGGACTGCAGGAACCTTCATATCTGACTGCAAACTTTCCTCCCAGCCTCATTTGCCTTTAACTTTCATTCTTGTTCCTTCCATTACAGTGGAAACACCCCTTCCCACACTGACATGTGCCCTTTGGGTTCTCAGCCATGTGCCTATGCAAGCCAATTTCCCCAACCTAGAATGCCCTCCCCTGATCTCACCATTTCAGTCTATCAGAATCCTACATGAAAGACGCAGGAGAATGTCATGTCTTCACTGTAAAACATTCTTATTTTCTCTAATAGAGAGTAATTTCCTGTTATTATTCTCCCTCTGAGTCTATTCCACCTGGACTTGCAGTTGTATGATTATGTTTCTTAAAAGTCCCCCATTTGGGGATTGTGAACTCCCTACATAGAGTAACTCCTATCTTATTTATCCCTCTCCTTCTAGCCTAATATGGAACCTTGAATATTTGGGGGAGTTCAGGAAACGTTGAAATTGAATGGAATTTCAACAGCATCTATTTTGTATGGTTTGACATTCCAGGACTATACCAAAAACTGACTCTAAAAGAGTGTATGTTTTCCTTAGGGTTACCATCCCTGAGGTTTGGAATAAATTCAAGACCTTTCTAATTTCCACTGAATTATTCAATATGGATCACCAAATTGTCTTGAACTTTTGGTCAACCCAAACTGAACTCTCCTGCAGTGGATTTACATCTCATTTTCACCATCTTTGTGTGTTCTATACTTGATGTTCTGTAGCCTAATGATTGAATTGTAAGGCAGCACATGGGGCCTTTTAATTTATCCTCTGGCTTCTACCCTAAGCAGCAACTAAGCTGTCCCCAAAAGATAGCCCAGTCACGTTCACCTTCTAAAGCTTAAGCTGCACTCTCTAGCCTCCCCTTTCCTTCCCATCCCAGAAAGTAATAACATTGCATGTGTTTTATTAGGGAAAACATTCCTGGAATCTCATTTGTTCATGTATTCATTCTTACATTTAATAAATATGAATTGAACACATAGCGTGTGATTATTAAATGTCTAGTCTACTCACGCATTCCCTTGCAAACATCTATTCCGTGTCTTTTAATTGTCCGTAGAATAAAATTAACATTACTTGCCACCTGTCCAATCACAAATACATTGGCTCCTCTGTGATCCACCCTGGACTACTCTCTGCTCACATATTTTCTTGCCTGAGCCCATGCACCTGACCCGTTCCTGAAAATTTCCCCCACCAACCTTTTCTCCAGTCTCACCATTCCATGGCTAATCCCTATACTTGTGTTTCACCTTACCTGAAAAATCCTCTAAAGGCCTTTTCTGAGTCAAAAGACTGGGTTTGTGGCTACTCCTCTGTGTCCCTATGGTCCCATATACTTTGCTCTATCATAACACTTAACCACATGGTATTACAGTACTTACTGTTTAATTGCTTTTCTCCTCCCATTAGATTGTAAGAGTCCTGAGGCTAGCTATCATGTTTTGTGTTGCCTTGCCTGATTAGAATTAGAGTACTGTACCTGTAAATAGCAGATGCTTAAATATTTATTTGTGAAATGGATGGATGGTTTTAGTGCTATTTTAGCAAAACAAATGTGATTAAGACATACCCTCTGCTTCAGGGTGTTCACACCTAGTGAGAAAGACAGAATGTAAACACAGCAATTATAACATGCTGCTGTAATGGCTAAAATGAAGCCTGAATGAATGGAGAGGTAGTATGTACCTGGCAGCTTCTTGGGGATGAAGTGGAGAATGGTGAGTTATACTCTAGTCTGAGTGAGGATTCAGCACCACGGACAGCAACATTATTACTTTAATGGAAGTCTATAGCAAAGCCCTGGTCCCTATGAGCAATTTATGCATTTATCCACATTCTTTTTTCCTGTAACCCAGCTCTCCTTATAAGGCCATGACTAGCTTTTATGTAATCTTTCTCCATCCAAGGAATGCAATGATTTTCCCTGAATTTTAGTGTAAGTGCCATGACCTTGACATGTCTTGCATGGACCTTCCACTCCCAGTTGCCTATCTGTACTCTGAGCATCCTCCTCTCACAGTGTCCAGATGTGCAGAATGAGTCCCTTCACTTCCTGCTGGCTTCAGATATTGTTATGGCATTTGGGCGTTGTGTGCTGCCCACCTGACTATGTAGCTCCATCATTAACATCAGTTTTCCCAGCACTTGAAAGAATGTAGAAGATGATTTGGGAAAAGAGATCAATCTCTGAAGTAACATCCTGGGTTTATGAATCATCAAGGCTGCCCTTGACCCTGAGGCCTGATGCAATGAATAACTCCTGGTCATGAAGTGTGGATACCAAAGGCATCCTAGATCCAGGTGACTGTGAAAAAGCTGATTCTAACCAACAGTAATCAGAAGTTATATTTTGAAGTGTTGCTGAAATAATAAATCAGTGTTAGGGATGCTAATACATATTTAGCATCCCCAGATCATTTTCTGCCCTGGGGTCACACAGGATGTACAAAAGCCAAAGATTAGAACTTTCTGCCATATATCTTAGAGGAGAGATCTTGTATATTTATCACAATTATGGGTTGTAACATGTATATGGGACATTGCAGAGTACACATCCTTTTCTGTGTAGGAATGCCAATGTACAGGAAGTCTTGCTGGGAAATAAAGGCAGAGCTGAGTCTTAAAGGATAAGAAGAAGTTATTCAGGTTAAGAGGAAGTAAATGTTTCTCTGTGAAGCAGGAAGTACAGAAGTAAAGGCAGTGAGGGGTATGTATAAAATATGAGGAGATCTGTGATACTGGACAGTACAGTCTGAATCAAGGTATAGTGAGAAATGGGGCAGAAGAAGATGCTAGAAGCCAGTTAAATTCAAGCTAATTACTTTTGAATTTATACTAATGGTAGTGAGGAGCCACTGAAGGGTGGTAACCACAGGGATACCATGGCCAGATTTTCTTTATAAAGGTAACTAAAAGGTGACCCTCTCGCTTAGTCCATGACCCTCTCTTCCTTCTCTGCCCCTTAGAAACAACAGCTCCCTAGAACCAACACTGTCTCTCCTATACCTCGTACCTAAATTCCCATGGTAGTTCCCCTCTTCCTGAGCAGAGAGGGAAACAGCTGGTCACCATCCCACTTGAAAACTATTTTGGAGATGTTTCCCAAAATGTGCTTTATGTCTCATTCAAATTGGATTTATTCTGGTTTCCACAATCAGTGCCCTAGTTAGCTGATCAGAGGTTCCTTGGTGGATGCACACAGACACAGGAGTTCAGGTTGCATTGGATGGTGAACTGTACAGTATCACTTTCCCTTAGAAACTGAACTCAGTCCTCCCTCTAATCAAGTCAAAACTCTCCCCATCATTGCCTTTTTAAATTCTCACACAACTGCTGTCATTTGTTTTCTTTACAAGGACCTTTCTCATTATCCATGTAATGTGGAATCTCAGGGAAGGTAGAATAGAGATATTATACCCATGTAATAGATTAATAAAAAGAGACATACAAGATCACTTTGGGGTAGTTATAAGAAGACCTAATTGAGAAGCAGAGTACCTAACTAAGTTCTTGTCCTGGCTGAGGTAACTGAGAGAGGACATATTGTCAAATAAATGTATCCTATTTCTGCCTCTACAAAATGTGTCTCTGCAGCAGAATAACAATGGGATGCAAAGGGAGCATCTATCTGTACATGAGGCTGTGCAACAGGTTCTTAGTGTGTTCCCACATAGGGAGTCCTTCTACATCCCACTGGGGACACAGATCACCCTTTGGTGGGGTGCTCTCGAGTCATGCCAGAAGACATAGGAAGTGGTTAAGGGTGCTCCTTGGCTCCTCTAGATTCTCTGGGATTCTGTATTCTATGGGCAAAGTAGTGGAGGTGGGGACTCTACTTTCCTCCAACAAGGATTCCAGTTTCCAATTAATATGCTAGAAAGAGAGAACAGACACAGGCCTCTGGGGAAACTCACTACTCAGTGGCATTTGTTAAAATTAGCTGAGGGGAAGCCTTTTTCCCCCAGTAGAGACCACAAAAAGCTCATATCCACATTCATCTCTCTAACTCCCCCACCCCATCACGTTCCCTGGCTGAATAAAATGTGACTTTTCTCCTAAGTAATTGATGTTCTGTCTCATTCCCTGGAGGAGTGTAGGCTTAGCAAAGGAGACCATGTCTCATCTTTCTTGTGATTGGCTTTAATGAAATATTCCCTGCTTGGCAATTTACAAAAAGGAGGTGACAAGGATGGGCTCTAGTGTACCCTTTGCTTGTCCAGCCCTGACCCATGGAACTGACAACTCTTACTTAGAGAGGGATATGAAGAAAAGAGAGGATGGATGGGGCACAAAGACAGGCTGTGGCCATGTTGACTCTCTCACTCACCCACCACCCACCCATCAATCCACCCACCCAGTCATTTATTTATTTACTTACTTACTTCTTTACTAACTCACCTATTCATTCATTTATTCACTCGCTCACTTTATCTGTCAAAGTCCTTTGGTTACAAACAATCACACTGAATATTTCAAGAAAACAAAAGAGGAGTATTTGAATACTACCAAAATAACTTAGTGTAGAAGAGCTAAAAAGATTTTTATGGGTTTGAATTGTGTCCCCCCCAAGACCTATGCACTGAATTATTAATCCCAAGTGCCTCAGAAGGTGATCTCATTTGGAAATAGGGTCATTGCAGTTGTCGTTAGTTAAGCTAAGATGAGGTCATACTGTAGTCTGGTGGGCCTCTAATCCAATACGATGGATGTCCTCATCAAAAGGGGACATTGAGACACAGAGACAGACCCACACAGAGAGAATGCCATGTGAAAATGCACAGGGAGAGGATGGCTACTGACAAGCCAGGGAGGGAGGCCTGGAGCACACCCTCCCCTCACAGCCCTTAGAAGGAATGAATCCTGCTGACTCCCTGCTTTTGGGTTTCTAGCCTCTTAAACTGTGAGACAATACATTTCTGTTGTTTAAGCCACCCAATTTATGACACTTTGTTATGGCAGCCCTAGCAAACCAATATAATGGCAGACATAAGAATTAGCAGAAACAAAACAAAACCCCACAGAGAAAACAGGGCAGTTCCAGGGACTTCAGTAGTTAGATGTCTGTGATCTTTCTTGGAGCCTGCCATAGGAAGATGCATTTCCAGGGGTCTTCCATCACTCTGTTTCTTCCTTCTGATCCCTACAGTGGGACTCTAACAGGCTCACTTTACCAGCTCTCTCTGCCTTTCCATTGGTCAGTCTTGGCCAGAAAATAATGGAGCGGCACACGCATAGCCACTGGGGAAGCTCCGAGTATTTGGCAGAAACTTGAGCAATCTACTACATTCACATTGAGCACCTGCTCTTGTCCCAGTTCTGAGATAAATTCAGGGAGATTGTCTTCCAGGCAATTTTACTTTGTCTGGTGGGAAAGACAAAATGTGCCCATCTAACTAGCTAGGACAGGAAGCACGAACTGTAAGTGATGCAGGCATAGAACAGGAGTTTACAGATAACTTCCACAGGATTTCAGGTGCAAGTTTCATGAAAAGGTGGCACCAAATTTGAAACTTGAGGTGTGGATAAAATTTGGACCTCAAGGTATTAAGAGAAGGGTTTTCATGTATAAAGAAGAGTATAAGCAGAGACAAGGAAGCAACAAAGGATTATCCATAATGGAGGGCAGGACAGTCTGTCTAGCCAGGACTGAGTGAGACAGAGCATGAGTAAGTTCATTCAGAAACACTGCAGCCAGATCTTAAAGGTTTAGGTTGCTGTCCTGGGGGCTTGAATTTGACTCAGATGGTAGTGGGGAGTCAGCATATGCTTCTGACAAGGGCAGGGGCATGAGCATAACTGTGCTTCAGGAAGGTAGGCCAGCAATGGTGGGTAGGACAGATCAGCTCTGGAGAAACTGAAGGCAGAGATATCCATTAGAAGTCAGCTTAGCCCAGGTGAGTGGGCAAGAGAAGAGGGGATGGGGCTAAGAGAATGAGTTTTGTGCCCTTGACCCACACTTTCTTGCCTCTGTGACATTGGCCTTGTGGGAACCACCAACAGGAATGGTCCTTCTTCTCTTCCTTCCAGGACATCATGAGCCAAACTTCTCCATGAAGTATTTTCTGAGTTTCTCATCTGGCAGGAATATTTTCCTCCTCTGACCTCCTCTGGTGCATTAACAGTACTGCTCTTCACAGGCCCAGAAAACTTTTGTGCAAGGATTTATTCATGAAACCATTTGGAAATGCCTACTGTGTGCCAGTCCCTGCATTGGGCAGGGAGCTCAAGAATAAGTGGCCATCCTCTGTTGGTATGTAGAAGCTCTTTGTGCACAATTCCAACCCTTCCCACCAGACTAGAAGATCTTTGAAGAGAAAGAGAGCACATCCACCGCTGCCCTCTGTGCCTCACGGTGCCCCATGCTGTGTCAAATCCCTGTGCATTGGCCAAATCAATGACTGATAGCCATTCCATTTTGTTTCAATTGAGGGCTCTATTTAATCTTAAATATATAAATCCACAAATACATATGAGTATTCTATGACCTTGAACGCAGCCACTTGTCATTTGGTTGGGCTGAGATTATAAAAAAGAAAGGGTAGGCTGATTGATTCTTTATCTTAATTACAAATCTTTTTATGTATTCTATGCTCATAATATTATATTATATACCTGAAATGTCTGCGTACAAGTACCTCTCGATGGTGATTGAACATTCAACACCGAGCTCAGAGGAGCGACAAATAGCCTCATTATTCCTTATGGCATCTTAGTGAGGCAGCTTAGAGACAGGCAGCATTTTCTGTGCTTGCTGGATGAAGAAACAGGTAGGTCTAGTGGAGGGGCTGAGGGCACAGAGTCACTTCCACATTAGAACCCAGAACATGCTAGACATAGAAAGGTCCTGAAAGACCACCAGGCTCAGCCCCCTGCTTACAGAAGGAGAAACTCAGGGCTGGGATGTGAACATAACAGAGGACCCAAAGTGGGTTAGCAGAAGCCCTGGGACTGAAGTTTCTCCTCCTCTTCCATCAACAATGATAAAATCTCATTCCAGACTCTGGCCGTTCAACAGTTGGGAGATAATATCTTCATTCCCTCCCAATGAAAAGAACTTGTCCAAAATTGCATTGGCTTTAGCTAACTACACTATCACTCCTGTACATGTTTTTAATCTTTCAATATCTCTTTACCCCAACCTCTAGTTCCCAGAGGACTCTTGCTGTCCTCAGCTCCCAGTGCCAGGGAAAGACATGAAATCAAATAGTTGATACTAAAGTGTTAATGACTTCAGATTCACAGAACTTGAACATTTAAATCTCTTTCATTCAGCCATCCCTTTAGTAAAAGAGTTCCTCCACAATATCTTTAAATGATGATCACCTCAGGCGATGGTCCAGGTCCTGCTTATAGACCTCTAAGAAGGTGAACTCACTCATTCCATTGGTGGACACCTCTCAACCTTTCAAACATTTTAAAGCTGAAGCTTTCCTCCTAGTAGCATTTAGCCATTGGATCTGCCTTCTGGGGACACATAGAGTAAGTTTTGTTTGCAAAGCACATGGAAGATAGCTGTCGAGATATTCAGGCAGGCTTTGCCTTTCCAGACTAAACATCCTCAATTCTTTGAAAAGATCTTGCTGTGAAATGGGTTTTACCTTCTCATATCCAATTCCCTTGTCAAGAACTCATTCTGGCCTTTCAAGGCTGCTTTCAGAATGTGCTCTCCAGAGTGGAATCCGTAACTGCAGTTGAGGTGTGCCTGTGGTTTCACTTCCTCTGTTCCAGTTCTCATGCCTTTACTTCTGTGGCCTCATGCCAACTTTGTGTGTCTGTGGACTCATGTTGGATTCATTCTCTTTGTGAAAACTACCAGTTTTTTTTTCTCCATAAAGGCTATGCAAAGGTACATTGTCCATTTAATTATAAAGAACTTCTCCCAGGGATATTGACTTTCTGAGGGGCGTCTGCAGTTTGGATAACATTATAGTTCAAGGAATGGCTTTCTAATGGCAGGCCTTCAGACACTGTGACCCCGAGGAGAGGTGAATATTTTGAGACAGGAGTTGTCTTTCACTACTCTTTCTCCTACATTTCTCTTCTACCTCACTCCTCCCCTGTTCACATCCCCTGTGCACCAGAGGAAAGATGGAAGACTCCCCAGAGACATGGCAGCCTTTATTCAAGTCTTCTTCTCAAACGTGGAAATACTGACTCCAAAAATGTATAATTAGTCATAAATCCATGTAACTGTCTCCCAAGTGGCCGCAAATCCTGCATTGCTGGCGGTCATGGATTTTTACGGATATTTCATTATCACTGGAAGATGGCATTTCCTTGCTAATGATCGCCTAACATTTAATAAACACAGCCCAAGAGTTTTACAACCTGTTAACTTGCAAGTGGCAGTAATTAACCAAAAATGATAAATAATTAAGGCCTAATTACATGGTATCAGTCATTTCACTTTCCAGCCTGTGCAGTATTAAGGGGGTTTGAACTGCCAGGCGGGGCTCTTTGCCCCTCTGCTGCTGTCACTGGAGCAGGGCTCAGGAGTGCTGGGGCCACACCTGCCTTTATGGGGGAGATTAGGTGGAAACTGGCTCATTAGATCTGTAATTGGACTGTTTCCCTCATCAAGACACATTTCCATGGAACCGTTTGTGTGCTTTGGGTTTGGGAGAAGAACCAGAGGTCCCTGGTGTCTCCAAGTGAGGCCGAGGAAGGTGAGAGCAGCTTGGAGAATGCAGTCTTTGAGGCAGAGAAGAAAGCAATGCTGGGAGGGGCAGGCTCTGCAAGCTGCCCTCCAGTTGGCTAGGGCTGCCGGCAAGGTCCCTCTCCTGCCTGGGCCATTGTCTTGGTTCACATTTGAGTGGGTGTGGCTATGTGCAAGTGTGGGTTTAAAACAAAATATTGGGGGGCTCCCTAACTAAAAGGTCCAGAACATAAACATTTTCTCATCTGGCTGGGTTTAGGTGCCAAAAGAATATGATTCGAATTTCTCTCCTCATCTCTCAACTAGGCTTATTTTGTGTTGACCTTCTTCACGGATTAAATATCCCCTTGTAGTCACAGATGGCTTCTGTCACATTCTGGTGCTATAGCACTCCAGGTTCATGTCCAGTTTTCTCAAAACGAATAAAAATTTAAATGAAAATGATGATCATGCTAATGGTGGATCATGCTGATGGCTGAAAACATTTTTCTTAACATTTCCTGCAGTTCAAGCAACTGGATGAAACATACTATGGGCGTTATGTCACTTGAACTTCATAATAAGACTATGACATAGGTACCATTCTTGTTCTCATTTTACAGATGGAGAAATGATCGAGGGGGGTTTACTTACACAGCTACAAAGTGGTGCACCTAGAATTTGAACCCCACAGTGCTCCTTTACAGATATGCACTGGGGTTTGTACAGTGCTTTGGTATTGAGGCCCTCATCAGGCCCTCATGTAAAAGAAAGGGGTTCTGCTTTAATGTAAGAGGTCCTTCTCAGATTCTAGTCCCCCAGGATGGTTTGGACTCTTACCCTGTAGAACGGGTATAAGGATATCCATCCCCATTTCACAGATGGATCTATAACCCATTTGCAAGAAGTTATACCCAGGCATGCTGCACAGCTACTTAGGCAAAGTAAGAAGTGCAGTCAGATCATCAAGTTTCAGTTTGTGATCATCAGGTCCTGAGGTTCCTTAGAGAGAGCTACCCCAGGGAGGGAGACTGGGTCCTCATGACCCTTGAAGGTCCTCATTCTTGAATTAAGTCAGGGCAGCTCAGCTTTGGTTACATTCACACATTGGGATTCTGATTATGACTTCTATTGGAAACTGTTAAAGAAAAAGGTGTGGCACTCCAAAAGATTAAGATCCCTTCCAGCTCTTGATTGCTAAGAATCTAAAGACAATTCTTAGGCCTGTCCATCAGGGCAGAACCCCTGGGTCCTTGTCTCATCATGAGAAGCAGCAGGAGAGGAAAAGGTAGCACCTCTGGTTTCATCATGAAATAAGTGGTAGGCAGGGAGAAGAGGCTTGAACTTGGGGGATTCCTGGGGTGGAGAGGGACATCTTCTATCTGGTATTAGCCGAGGTCATCACAGGTGTGCTTTCTCTGAGTCTGTGTTGGGTAGTTACAGACAACCGGTCTGAGTCCTGGCTTTGGTACAGATTTATGATAGGACACTAAGGACATCAGGTTGTCTCTTTGGATTTCATTTGCATTGTACTTAATTATTATCTATAGTAACTTATTGAATGCATCTCTCCCCCTCTTAACTATGTCCCATGAGGGCGAGGGGGTCCTGGCTCTCCCAGTATTTGGTGCAGTGCCCACACATAGGTGCTCGATGGGCACGTGTAGAGTATTCATGTAAAAGGCTGGGTTGTGCCATGATGCATAGGGTCTTTCTCAGATTCTACTCCTCCAGGTCAGTGTTCAGACTTTATTGAACATGGATAGGCATTGGGAGTTTTGCCTTTGGATGAGCAGTTGGTGGAAGTTAGGTTGGGAGAAGCCAAATGACACCGAAGGAGAAACTTGGAGCTCCATGTCCTCACCTGGTGAAGGAAGAGGAAGGAACTCAGATGCAGACCCTGATGGTGATGCCGGCGGTCTTCTGGGGAGAAAAGAGGGGATCAGAGTTCTGGTCCTGAGAGCAGCAAGTTCTGGGTGTCTCTGAGACTGATCCCCACCCCTCTCCCCATGTTCTAGGTCAAGCTTGAGGTTCAATGGGAGAAATTAGAATGATGGGAACAGGCCTCCAGGGAGTGAGGCAGAGCACCCATCTGTCTGTTTCCTCCCAGGGGTCCTAAGGCCAGGAGATGAAAAGCTTGGTTGCCTATGATTCATCAGGGGTTGGAAGGATTCTGCTGCTCGAAGTAAACAGCATCTGTTGTTGAGTTTATTGAAGACTGTGGCTTGTTCCTGGGGAGGAGGTTAGGAAATGTGTGGTTTACCGAGAAGCTGGGAACACCCACCACAAATATCTCCAGTGGTTTACCTCTCTAAAACATCCACCATCCCATCCCCTTAAGAGAGGGGTCTTGCTCACTTCTGAGTGGAATGGTTAGACTTGGTGCAGAGAATCCCAGTCAGCCCCAGGAATCTGGCTCTGCCTCTGTGAAGAAAGGGGCTGGGAAACCTTGGGTGACCTACCAGACCTCTCTGGTGCAATATTTGTCAAGTGAGAAGACTGAAACTCATTGTTCCTCTACTTTCCGGGAAGCTAATTAATAACTCATCCTGGCAGAAAAAAAGAAAAGCTCCCCACCCACACCCCTGTTCCCTCACTCTGCTGCTGTCAGCTTTAGCTTCTCCCCAGGGGAGTGGGGCTGACAGATGGTGGAAAAAAACATGGAGCAAGGGGGGCTTAAGTCTATTTTTGGTTCCTGTTTTAAAGTTCTTTAAGGAACTTCAGGAAGAGGCATTCTCTGCTCTGCTTTCTACCTGCTCTTCACTTCGTACAACTGGGCTGGAAACATATGTGTACTCACATATGCACACACTTCCTGTTAATGCGTATGTTGGCTTTAATTATCATTCATTCATTCAAATAAATTTTTACCTTGGCATTCATGACCTCTTTTTGTCACCGTGTGGATTCCCTTTTGATACCCCTGGGTCATTCTTCATGGGGATTTTCATTGAATAGGAAGAGACAGACAAGTAAACAGGTGATCACTGTGTTAGCAAAACACCATGAAGGTGTGACCCAGAAGCTGCTTCCTTCAGGAAGTCTTCCCTGATTTAACCCTGATTTATCCTTGTGCTCTCATAGCTATTTCCTTGCCCTGGTGCTGATTACACTACATGGTAGCTTCTGAGTTATAGCCTCCACTGGGCAATGGTGAGCTCTGTAACTTCTGGGCCACATCTATTCTTACTCATTATCTGGTCCTAGCACTCACATAATCTTGACCACATAATGGGTTCAAGATAAACAGAAACTGTTCTGAGACCTTTCCCAGTAGCTGCGCCATCTGCTTCTGCTCTTTCTGAATAAGCTTCACCTTCCCAAACCCACACACCTGTACAAACAATTGTGATATCTCAAGGGAATGCTCATCTCATCCCACCTAGGTTTTTGTTTTGCTTGTAACCAACTGTCTCAGTGGTTACCATCTTCCAGATAAATAGACTGATGCTGTCTTTCAAATAAATATTGAAAGTAGTAATAAAAATACTACCTCCCTTCATTTCCACAGCAGTTTACATTTTGCAAAGCAGCTCATCTCTTTCTTATTTAAATAACCAACCTGGTTTCTAAGGAGACCCAGGTTCCCCTCAGAGAGACTGCTACTTTTTGGATCTATCTCTACTCCTGTTCCAACTCCATTCTCTTACTGTCTAGAGCCTCCTTTCCTAAGCACACTCTCACCCTTGTATACCTTCATGTTGCTCCATTAAATATTTATGCAGAGATTCATTATTTGTCCATTAAATATTTATCAACCTGTGAACTCATATCAGACAATATGTATTTTCTTCTCCAGAAACAGTCTGATAATTAAGTTTGCAATCCATGAGTTTCTAAGCAGCCCATGTTTTTTCCTCTGTCCTGTTCCCAGAAGATGGGCCTGTCTTTCACAAAGCCATTTTACTACCTGCCCTAGCTGTTCTTTTATGCCAGGTTATTCCAGCCGCCTATGGAGTCTTTGCCAAAGGCAGATTGTTTTCTTCTCCAGAGTGGAGTTTAAGGAGAGGCAGACAGCCGGGCGTGCAGTCCCCGGTGGTTTCTGGGAAAGGCAGTGGGTGAGCTTCCTGTTTAAGTGAGGTTTGTGGTCTAAGCACATGCTGCCTTCTAAGCCATGTAAGGGCAGAGTCCAAAAGTGGTGGTGGGGCTTTTCTTCGGGGAAGGGATGGTCTATGAAAGTAAAACACTGACTTACCCAAAGATGGACTTTGCAAGGGAAACAGAAGTTCTCTTTAGGAAAATGGTTAGGTCCCTGACAGATCCAGGGTGGATCTGAGGTCATCATCCAACTTGAGGGTTATAGGATTCAATTTCTCTATTATCTCCTTTGTCAAGTGTTGCTTTTTTTAAAAAATCAAACCTTCCTGGATTATGTGGGGAGAAGAGATCTGGACAAAGTTCTCTGTCGAGTATACAAGAATAGTACCATGAGACGTGCATTGGGAAAGGGGGGACAGGACAGTATGGGCATTCAGGGCATGGATCCAGGGTCCAGGGTGCTGGGTTTGAGACCTAGCTGTATCCTGTACTAATTCTGTGACCTCTATTATGCTATTGGCATTCTTTGACCTGAGGACTGGGGGCTTACTGTGTGCTGGGCACTCTGATTCCACCTATATTAACTCATAGAATCTTCACAGTGAAGTGACTATTACTATTTTATGGATGATAAAACAGGTGCTTGGAATTTCTCTGACTCATTCAAGTTTAAGGGCTCATCAAAGGCAGAACTTAGATTGGGACTAAGCACTCTGATTCTAGAGTATCTGGGTCAACCAAACTGAGCCTGAGTTTGCTGATCTGTAGATTGAGATAATCATACCCACCTGGTGGTTGTCAGGATTAAATGAGATTGTGTATGGATCATAGTTTACACCTGGTTGAGGCAGAGCTTCTTAGAAATTGTAGCCTCTACTACTAGTATTATTAATCACTAGCACAATACTAATGTTTTAATTCAGTGAGCTGTCTGTTGATGGATTGGATTCTTGGCCTTTGGATTTGTCAGGGAGAGTCTAGTCAAGAGAATCACAGTAATTGATGGGAGTTTGGTAAAAGGTATTTAAGTATTAATCAGAGAAATTTAGGTCCCTCAGGTCCATAGTTCGATGATTCTAAGACTGAAGCACTCAAAAAGTGAAATTGTGTAAGTAATGTTACCTTGGATTCCCTCCAGCAGGACCTCCAGGGAGGAAGTTTGGCTTGATAGCCCTTTTCTTACCTCTTCTCCCACCCAGGCTGCTGAGCACGCAGGTTGTCCTTTCCTGACCTAGGACCTTCTCCTTCCCTGCCCCAGCCAACTCTGCAGCCCTACCTCCTAACATTCCCTACCCAGGGATCTGGCCCTATGCCTTCATTCTTAAGAAAGAAAAGCCCTCCCAGAATTGAAGCACTTCTGATTTTGGAGTAATCAGTATAAAGATGTTAATGAAGAGACACAATCCCTTCCACATATTATTCCGGGCTTTTAACAGGCATCCTCAAACATAAAGACAGTTGTTTGGTAAGGGGACCTTGAGGCTGCTTTAATCACTTGTGGGCATTTGCTCTATTTTGCATATGTGATGGGTCAATTATTTAGCAAAATTTATTGAGCACTTGCAGTATGCAAGGCACTGTGCTAAGTGTTGGAGAAGCACTATTGGAAATGAAGATTGATCCAGTTCTTCATGAAACTTCCAGTATCAAGGGAAAGAAAGCACTCAATTTCGGAACCGTAGGTGTTAATCATGGCATTCACTCTGAGTAGGACTCTGTAGAGATTTCAATTCTATTAACTCTTATTCTTACTAAGCAGAGTTGTAAATGGTGACTTTTACTAGAGAGGAGTGCTACCTCTTCCAATTGCTCAGAGTTGAATCTCAAGAAGCATTTAATACCTACCTCTGTTAAAAACAAAATTTTCACACAAATGGATAGTGAGCATATGGTATTTAACTCTTTAGTGAGGAAAATAGCTCTCTTTGGTTCCTTGGTTAACAAGTTGATCTTCACCTTGATAGGTGCTAACTGGTCAGGTGTGTGGTGGGGTTAAATGTGACAATGGCATTATTAATAAATTCTCAAGTTCCTGGTAAGTGCTGGTTCTATGATAAAGTTGTCAAAAATATTAGTTCTATTCAATCTAGCCAACTTTTTCACCCCCTCCACCTTTAAATCTGTGCCCTAAGTATTTTCACTTACTAGTTACCCTTTAGTTGGAACAACTGAAGTGACTGAGAACTTCCTCATAAGGGGAGAAGAGTGGTCCTTGGACCATTGGCATCAGCAGCACCTGGAATCTTATTAAAAATGCACATTTTGGGGTCCTATCCCAATCCTACCAATTCAGAAATTCTTCTGTGTTTTAACAAGCCCTCCATGTTATTCTGATATAGTCCAGGTAAACAACCTCTGATCTATGTTATAGAGAAAGAAAACTCATTCCTTCTTAAAACAGATCTTCTTATCCCCCCCCCCCTTTTCCCATCTCAGTTACTTTGATCCCTTAAGAAACCAAGTGGCAGTAGCATTCTTGTGCCTTACAGAAGATGACAGAAGCCTTCTGGGTCATGAAGGCTTCTTCTCCATGATCATCACAGTTAAGAGGTCTGTTCCTGTTGGTGGGGGTTCAGAACCAGTCAACCCTACATTCTTCTCTGTTCTGCCATGTGTCAAGAAGACATTCAACACTCAGACCCATTGTGTTTTCATTAGCTTCTCTGGCCCCACAAAAATAGGAGCTGTAGTTTTAATACAGTATGCTTTGTTTAGAGGTGGGTGTGGGGAGGGAGAGGGGAGACAGGGCTCAATGGGAGCTTCTTTCTGTTCAGCCAGATTTGTGTAACTCCTCAGCTTCTACATACTCTTCAGCCATATTTCATCAAAAATATCCATCTCACCACGCACAGACATCTAAATATTGTTTTGATCACCATTGTATTCTAAGCCTCTGGCATGCTGTCAGACACATAGTAGGTGCTCAATAAATACTTGTGAATAAGTGAATTGCACTATAGTTTTTAACTATTTTCTTCAAGAAAGACCCATAGCCCATCAAGAAGCTGCTAAAATTTTTCTTGAGAAGAAAGGAATTTATTGATAGTACCTGACCCCTTAAGACAAGCCAACTGCTTTAATAAATCCAGCAAATGTCTATCTCCCAAATAAAATACCAACTCCTGAACAGAAATGTCAGCATAGAATATCATTTGCTAAATGTTGATTTATATGGCTTACTGTACCTTCATTCTGATAAAGTGGAATTTTACCAAAACTAAGAATTTAGCAAAGAATTACAGATTCCATTATCACAAAAGCATGTTTCCTTTAGTTCTCTGAAAGTACACTAATTTAGCAGGTATAGTCTGTTGTCCTTCAGAAAGAGGAAACACGTGGTAGGAATAAATAGGAACTTTTCTGGCTTGAGAAGTAAAAGAAAGCACCAGAACATGTACATACACCCACAGACAAGCACACATACAACATTCATTTTTTTAAAGAAGAGACCTTTGCTGAGATTGATCATGTTCAACAATCTACAAATCATATATATTCACAGTAGAATCTCTAGCCATGATGCCTGCAAGCCTTTCTAGCTAGTGAAATGCCAAGATTTTCCCATTGCATGCAGGCCACATGAGACGGGAGGCATTGGCATATAAAATCAGATGGACTCTGGGGATAGTGAATGTGAAGAAAATGAAATTAGAGGAAACACTGCAAGACATGCTCTGGAGATGTTGTGCTCACTCATTCTCCAAGATAAGGCAGATCAGCCTTGTCCCAAGTATATTCTTGGGAGCTCCTCATCCCCAGTGAGATGATCTGCAGTGAAAGGTTTCCTGGTTGGTTGGATTTGGGAAACCCTTCCATGTGCTTCACAAAGGCTGATGAGAGGTGCTGCAGTAGGGTCCTGTTTACCCAGTGATTTTCACATGTGGTTAATCAGGGAAACACTCCGCTTATGTACCAAACTACTAACACCTTGCAGAACTAGTAGTCCACCAGGCGTACTTTGGGAAACAGACTGTATCTCTGACTCTGTGATGTAAGTTAATATCCTTGGTAAATGACCACTTGTACCTGGGAAAGCAGTCACCTGTTTGTATCTTTCATGTGCAGAGACCTCAGAGGGTCAAGGCAGGGCCTGTATCCTCTTTGTGTTTGGAATTTCAGCATGGATCTCACAGTGCCTGACACACAGTAGGTATTCAGTACAACTGGGTATGAGTTTGGTAGTATTGGTCATAAGCCAGAGACCATGGTGTTAGCCTTTGCACTGGGAACTGGTATGTTTCTGGGGCTCTGGCTTCTGCTTCTTGAAATGATAGTAAGATGGATTTATTTTGGAGAACAGTGATTAAAATGGCCAAAGGGAAGGAAGGCATCAATTATATCTTCTGGAGGAAGACTAACACTTTGTTTCAGAAAGATGAAGATTGATTAAGAATAATAATTCATAAAGTTGGAGAACATGGGGCACTGCTTTGTTGAGGCACTGGGAGAGATTAGCTAGAGGAACAGTTGACTTCCTTGGGCCTCTATCATGTCTACTGCCCAGTCTGTATAAGACTGTCAAGATGAACAGAGACCCATGCTGTAGTACCTGCAGAAATTTGCCTGAAGCCAAAGCTTTGATTTAATGAAAGAAATCATAACTGTCATAATCTTCAATATACACATTGACTTTATTTCACCAATAGAGTGGGAAGAAAGGAAGTTTCCTATGAAAAGTTCATAGCAGATAATGAGGAGGATTTAGGCAAAGAGTTCTGATTTTTTTTTGCATTCATAACAGACAGAACTAACCAATTATTTTCTCTTTCTGGGCCCATCAAAAAGAGAATCCTAGAATGAAGAATACATGGAACAAGGCTTATACTCTTCCCGTGATTTGCCTATCAATAGGTACAGCTGTCACGTCACACCCTCATTAAAACTTCCTTTTACCCACAAGTGGGAGGCATACAAGACCCTTGACAGAAGTAAGGGTCTTGACTTCTCCCAGAATCATCTCCCAGAATCATCTCCTGGTACCATCCTCCCCTATTTGCAGCTCTTTTTGATTATTTTGCATCTAAGACCCATTGGGCTCATTCTGCTTCATTACACAGGGCTCTTTTCTTTGCCTTGACACATAGTTCATACTTTGCCTCTAAAGACCTACCCCCTTAGCCTTTATTGGGCTCAAGTGTCCCCTCCTCTGTGAAACCATACACATTTTGTAGGTCTCACACCTCTCCAGCCAGAGGAAATTTTCTCTCCTCTGTCCTATACTATAGCTCTTTGAATGTACCTCCATTCTAGAGTTATCTCAAGCATTGACCAATAAGAATGGTTACCAACTCTTGATCTGGAATAGAGTTCTGGGGTCCCCTTTCTGGTCCTTGTAGTCAGAGAGGCATAGTGGGCCTTGAAGCTGGTAAGGGCAGTGAGAATGAGGTTGGTGGTAACTCAGGGTCTCAGGAAAGCAGGTATTTACAAAAGGGTTCAGAACATTTCAATATTTTATTAACTTGCATGATCATACCAGTGCCCACCAGCTTAATATTAGTTCTGCCTTTATTGTTTCTCATCATATAGATTTGGAATTATTTACTTGTCTGGCTTACCCATTAGATGGAGAATTCTTCCACGACAGAGACTTTGGGTCTTGTTTATCTTTATGTCTCCCAAGCCTAGCATGGCGCCTGGCATGGAGGAGGCCTATTGATTTCTAGGAAGAACTTAAGGGCTCTCCCTAATGAATCAAGATGAAAGCATTTTCCTCCATCGCCAGGGAGGAGCCCTGAACTTGATTGGTCATATGTAAATTAACCCATTAAAGTGTTCTGGATTTTTTGTTTTGTTTTGAGTAGGCATTTTTTTACTGTGATTTTTTGAAAAATGACTAATCATGGTTGCAGCTTGTAGTTTCTTTTCTCTGTTCCTAGAATGCTTCAGGCCATTTCCCTAGTCATGGCAAAAGTGGGTTAGATCAGCTTTTCTCTGCCTCTTCTTAGTGGTAAGATTCAGGGATTCGCCTTGGCCTTTGCAGGTAATGAAATAGACGGAGCAAGGCCCAACTATTTTGGACTAACGAGATTAGGAAAAAGAAATGATTAGCCCCAGCTTACTACAATTTTCAACATTGGAGTTTTGGGCTAAAGCCAAAGCTAACAATAGCATGACTTTGCTTCATATTTTGTCAGGTACTTTGTGATGAGGGATTTAGGACAGTATTAAGGGTTTCCAAGGTCCCTGGTCATAATACCAGTTTAACACTGCTTTCGTAGCACCCATGGCTCGCCCAGTTTTTAACACAGATTAACATATGTTGAGGGAGTAAAAGAAAGAAGGGAGGGAGAAAGGAAGGAAGGGTGAAAGGATGGAAGGAGGGCAAGAAATTGATCTGTCAGTCATTAATGAGCTAATTAACAGACTGAAATGGTTGGGGGTGGGGGAGGGGAGATGTGTTGCTTGTGAGTGACCTAACAGCTATTAAGCCAGGTCTGATTTTGAAAAACAATAAAAAATCCACAATGGGAAAATAAATTTTTTCCCCCTTTGAATGACAGAGCATTGGTATTCCTCTCAGAATCTAGGAGCTTTTAGTTTTGTTACAGGGTCGTGTTTCTTTCACAAATAATATTTCAACATCATAGCCCTTAGCTAACATTGACTGATCCAGGTATCTCATTTTCAGGTTGGCAGTGTGTCTCCTTCCACGTAGAGCTAAACGCAGAGCTGTTGCAGGGACATTGCGAAGCAAATCCGGCCCTGTGGAGTCAGGCTAATCTATTTGCTTTGCAGAGTTGGCTATGGGGCATGGGAATGCCACACTTCCCTGGAGCTTCAAATGGACAGGAATCACTTATAGAGTCAATTATGGAGCAAAGGTGGAGAAAATTGAGGGCTCTGACAGTGCACAAATGGGGATATTAGGGACTGGACTTATACTTAAAGAGTGCAAAGTTTAGTAGGAAAAGTAACCAGGAATACACACAATTTAAGGTAGGAAGAGCTAAGAGTCATATCATAAATCCATATAATGCACTAGGGTGATTCAGAGAAGGAGAGGAGAGGTCTCAGGTTTTCTGAGCATGGGATGGGGGATTAAGGAAGGACTTCCAAGAGGTGAAAGCATTTTGAATGGATTTAGGTGGTAAAAGGGTATCCAGTTAGTGACAACCAGTGAAAACGGTATTTTATGTGGAGGGAACAGCATGAGGCCATGGCTGAAGTTTGGAAGGTGTAAAATGTGTTAAAATTTCATAATGGTGACTTTGATTTGTGCATAGAATCCACATTGAATAGAGCAGGAGCTATTGTGAATGGCTTTGTCTCAGAAGAGTGACAAGATTAGAATTGTATGTTGCAAGGTCTTTAAGTCTATCCAGTTAATAGATCTGAAAACCAGGATGACTCTGAGGTAATTACTTATAATGAGATTAGAGATTTATGATCTCTATCTCTATCTGTATAGCTATTGTCAACTGTAAACAAAAGTTAGGTAGTTCTTTCATCAGCAAAAGGAATTTGTTCAGGGAAAAAGAAAGAATTGCAATGAGCTACAGCAACCAAGTCCAAGTCCAAGTCCAAGAAGAAGAAAACAAGAAGAAACGGGACGTTCTTTACAGAGGGAAAGAGGAAGTTAAAGGGAGAGGCTGTTGTAATTATAGTGCTCTATTTGTAGCCATACACCTCTTCCTGTAAGGCCTCTGTGACTGAGCTCCCACAGGCCCTCCCAGTTCCTGTCTTGGCTAAGGACTCTATTATGAATTTTGACACTACATATAGAGACTATTACAAGGTTGGCTATTAAGAAAAATGGCAGGTTGCTGGGGGCAGAGCTGAAAGAGGAGTGATTTTAGAAGATTTGGGTTTGTATCCCAGCTTACTTAACTTCTTATGGTATGGTTTTCTCATTAATAGCATAAAGATTAAAAATGCTATCAGGGTTATTTTGATAATTTTGGTGTATACTAAAGAATGACACCTGAACATTATAGATAATAAGTTTTTTGCTTCATCCTAGTCTAAGCATCAGATGCCTAAATCTTACATATCAAGGATATCAGTGTTAGTAAGTTATAGAAAAATCAGTCACTATGCAATTCATTCCATCCATTTAGTTCTTCATGATGAAGATAAGGTTCTTGGTGACACATACATGCATGGGAAGAAGAGGCCTGGAAAACTTTTGTTTCTACCTATTTCATTGAGACAGAGTAGATGCACTCTTTTTTAAAAATTTTAATCATTTTTTATTGTTATTCTATTACAGTTGTCCCAATTTTTTCCCCTTTGCCCTCATCTGCCCATCCCACCCCACTCTCCCATAGTCGATTCCCACAGTGTTGTCCATGTCTGTTGGTCATTCATACATATTCTTTGTCTAGTCACTTCCCCTTCTTTCCACCATTATCCTTCTCCCTGCTGGTCACTTTCCTTTAAGATAGAACCAAACTTAAACGCTCAAGAACTCACAGTTTCACAGTTAACATGCCTGTGGCCATTTAAGTGTTACTCAAAATGTCTTTGACTGGATGACCACATTAGATTCCCCTTTCAGGTCCCATGTGGGCTGTTTTAGGTCTCAACCAACAGAGACCCAATGTACCTTTTCTTAATTAGTGTAATGAGACTTTTGGCTCCTGTAGTATGACAAGTAAATGGATTCGCCCTTTTGGTGACAGGTCCTGCAGGGAATGATCTGAAGACTTGGGTAACAATACCTTTGATGTACTAGGTCATTAAAAACAGTTGTACAACTATGAAATTAGTTACTGATTAATGTTATAACAGGAAGACCATTACATTATGAAAAAAGAGAAGTAACATTTATGCTCTTGGTCATATCTTACTGAGAGCCTTAAATATGGAAGATGTGAAAGTACTGCTACTTGGCAAGAGAAATGATAATTCAGATCCATAAATTGTAAAGGACTAAATGGTCATCTCCAGGAATGACCACCTGGAATCTCAGAAGGGTGTGTGTTTGTGTACACACAAGATGGGTAGCCCCATTCTGCTAGCCCCTGGGGCTAGCGCTTGGCATCTATTTTAATACCAAATTATTTCAGAACCTGAGGATTTTCTATTCTTCTTGTCATCACCACAGAACAACGTACCCTGCTGGGGTGCACTGTGAAATGCTCTCTGCAGCAGTGTTCGCATTCCCAGGATTGGGGTTTATTGTGATGAACAGAGCTGCACATGGGTGTCCACCAGCGCACCAAAGAAGGAATGAGGAACAGCCTTGTGGGGTCAGGAAAGCTTTTCCCAAGGTGGTAACATATGAGCTGTACTTTGACAACAAGTAAAAAGTTCCTTGGGGAATGAAGACCACATGGTATATGAGTAAACCGTTCAACAGGTTGTGGCAATATTGTGAAAGTGTTACAGTAGGAAGAGCACAAGAGTCCTGGGGGCACACAGTGAGGGAACTTAATGTAGGGACTTAATGGGGATGACGGATGGCCTCCCTCTGTAGGAGTCAGTCAGGCGAGGGCTGCTGAGACTGGGAGACTGCAGGCAGAGGGATCAGCATGTGCACGTACAAAGGTGAGAGACGCTTTCTTCTGTCTGGGAAAGTGAACTCCGATAGCAAGCCCAGAGCCTGCTATTGCCAGGAAGCACATGCTGTGGATGAGCTGGGTGCCATAGCTGCAGAATAGAACATGAAGGTCTTACGAGCCATATCAAAGAATTTGGACTTTGTCTAAAAACAATAACAAATTTTAAGCAAGAGAGACACTGGTGGCTGCATGATTATGAAAAATACCCTGGTAACTGTAAGGATGGTGCATTAAAGTGAACAAAGCCTAAGGGCAGGCTGACTAGTCAGGAAATCCTGTGACTAATCTCATGAGGTCAATAACAGTGATCTGGAAATAGACGGCCATGGTAGAATGGAGAGACATGAAACATGGAGGTGGAAGCAACAGAACTTAGGTGCATATGGGACCAGAGAGCCCACTGTGTTTGGAGAATGTCAAATGGCTCATTATGGATTGAACACAGGGTATGTGAGGGTAGGTGAGGAGAGATTAGCTTGAAAGGACAAGCTAGAATCAGACTGTAAAAGGTCTTGAATGTTCTGAAGAGTTTGGCCTTATCATCAGGATTTATGAGCTGTGCTCTCTAACTTCCCATGTCTTGGTAACCTAAACTATTCTAAACATCTATTATAGGATTCCAATTTCATTAGCATTTTAACACATTACCACATTTTCACCCTTGAGCAGCCAAGCATGGTTATATCTTCATATTGGAGAGTAAGTCATAATCAGACAATCCAATACTTTCCACTCCATAAGGTTATTTTCTCGACATTTCCCATTGTGTAATCACCAGCTCTCTGCTCTGTTCATGTCGAGGTTTCACTTACTCACACTGGCAATTTCCATATTGTATCACTGCACAACAGAGCATGCAGCGTGGGGTTACAGAGTGGTGGAGCTCGAGGTGATCACAGAACAGTCTAGTTCAATCTCTTCATCTTATGGTCAAGGCTCAGGGTGTTGAAATGATTGGTCCCAGCAAATGCAACTATTTCAAGCCCTGGTAAGACTCACTGGTGTCTCTATTCCAGCCACTCTTCCTGGGAAGACAGTACAACCTAGGTATAGGCTGGGACAACTTTCCACTCCTTGTCTAATGATCTGAGATCATGGAATAATTCTGGTTAAATTTTCTTCGGGCAGTTTTCTACCACTCTACTCTGTCATCTGCCTTTCTGCGTTGGCTTACAAACTATGCTCCAATCTCTTGTGATGGGGGAATTTTAAATGAGCTAGTGGGCCTTTCTGGGAAAGGATGGGGAGAGCTATTAAAGAATAACAATTATCATTAACATGTGTTAGGTGCACTAAATATGCCAGCCACTAGACTAAGTGCTTTTAGCTGTTATACAGAATTCTTACAATAACCCTATGAGGTAGGTACTATTATTTATCCATGTTATAAATATGGCAACTGAGGCATTATCAACTGACCCCACGTCAAATTATTACTAAATATTATTGTGAGATTAGAGCCTGGACAGCTGGAGAGTGGACTTAACCACTCTCAATCACCCCACTGTAGTTAGTGCCCTTAACTATTATGGTACAAAGTATTCACATCGAATAAAGCATCAGAAACTGAAATGCCAATTTCATCTCATTACACATTTGTATTACCATTTGCAAATCTGTTGGTTTTTGGAGCTTATGAGGGTTGTATGTATGGTCTGCACTTTTTCTGTCTTTGCCATAGTTTACCTTTGTGAGCCCACAATAACAGGTGGAAGATCTTGTTCAGTCAAGCCTGGAGTGGCCATGTTTGGGTCACACTTACAAGCCACACAGATCAAAGCCGTCCAAACAGAAAGGAAGATATCAGTTAACCTGAAGCTGTAACCTCTGGGGGAGCAGCTGCCCTGATTTCCGATGGCTTTCCAGTCTGGGTCACTCCTTTGTGAAGCCCAGTTGAACCTCATCTTTGTGGATTCCATGGGATATCAGCATAGTGCCTCTTTGTTCTAGAAAGGGTTACCAGCTCATCCGAAACATTCCATTCTGAACAGTGGAGTCACCTGGGACAAACTGGCCTCGAAAGCCCTCCTCAGTGACTTAGGGAAGAGGCCAGTTCCAGAGAGGGGATTTTGGATTGAGGTGTCCCTAGTGTCGGTCCCACCTTGCATGACAGTGGGAATGGAAAAGGGCTGACATTTAGTTTCCTGCCAACTGCTGCTGGAAACACAGATGTGGATAATTTATCTACAAATGACATTAACAAGGTAGGCCTCCCCTTTAAGGTAATATTCTGAATATGGGGGAGACTGATGATAATATTCCTCAATTATACTTTATTTTTTATGTTTTTTCGGTCCTCATTTCCTGCCTCTCATAATAATCTTGTGATATAGATAGGTAGTATTTTTATTTTACACATGAAGAAGCCAAGGCTCATAGAGATAAAGTAACTACTCCAAAGACATGGAAATATTGAGAACAATAAATACTATCCTAATAAGCTTCAAAAATCAACAAGTTGGTAGACAATTTCAATGTTAATACAAATGTGTAACAACTTTGGTATTTCAGTATTGAATGCTTTGTTTCTGGGAATTAGAAGCACAGTGAATTTTTATGCTTTATGTGTGAAGGTAATTATTCTTTTATATTATAATCTCAACTTCTTATCTGTTTCCACCTAGAGAAATGGAGTTAATAGATTCAAAGTGGATGCTTTATGGAGTCACATTATTCATGGTCTGGCTGTGACTGCAAGGATTCCAAGACTGTCTGGTAATCCATTACCTCCAAATCTCATGCTAATTAAACAGAACAATAGCCGACAGGTATAGGATGTTTATTATGTGCCAGGAACTCTTCATTAGTTCTGTGTCTGAAGCTGGTCTACTCCCCCCACCTCCAAACCACTCCACCAAATTCCTCTCCTGGGCCATTTACTACCCCTCATCTGTGACTCACAATCTCCTTTATATCCATACTTTTTTTCTGGAACATTCCTCCCACCCTCTTGCCTTACCTGAAATATGTCTGCGCCCTGAGGGTGATATATTCTCCACAGCTTTATCGAGGGGGCAATTTTTCTCACATGTCACATATTTCCAGACCAGTAGTTGGAGTAACTGGATTCCTTCCATCCGTGGCTGCTCCCTTGCTGTTTGCAAAAGTTTATGTTCTTTGAAATACACTTACTGCTTCCTGCTTCGTTATTGTGGTTATCTACCGACACTCATCACTCTCCAGTACAGCCCTGTGTCATAGTCTTGCTCTCCACCATTGCCTCTCCTCATTCTTGGGAATGTCAAAATCCAGACTGCTGACTCATCAGGCATTTAGATCTTTCAGTCTTTTTTTAAACTTACCTTTAGTTGTTCTGGCATTTTTTTTTAGTCCTCACCCAAGCTTATGTTCATTGATTTTTAGAGGGAGTGTGGAGAGAGAGAGAGGGAGAGAGAGAAAGATATCAGTATGAGAGAGAAACATTGATCAGTTGCCTCTCATATATGCCCTGACAAGGGATGAAACCCACAACCTAGGTATTTGCCTTGACCAGGAATTGAACTTGCAACCTTCTGATGCATGAGATGACCCCCCAACCAATTGAGCCACCAGGCCAGGGCTCTCAATTTCTTGACTTTAATATTTCACATGAACTTCTGTTCCACTCTACCTTAGCCATTTGTTCTCATAGCCACACCTTAGATCCACACGACCATGTCATCTTCATGATCTTTAATGCAAACAGGTACATATGAATCATCATGTCTTTAAGCCCACTGACACCACCATTTTAAAAAAAAGTTTGAGAGAGAGACAGAGAGAAAGAGGGAGGGAAATATCTACTTCTTGTTCCACCCATTTATACATTCATTGGTTGTCTGTTGTATGTGCCCTGACAGGAATCGAACCCACAGTTTTGGTAGATTAGATCAATGCTCCAACTAGCTGAGCTACCCAGCCAGGGCTGACCCACCAGTTTAACATTACCCATCAACACTTCCTACCTTTGATTCCTTTCTTATTCAACTTGGATTTCGTAGGCCATCATTATAATCACTGTATCATGAAAGCTCTCAGTGCCTCCTCTGCTCCTCTCTCCCTCATATTACCTGATATCTAATGAGACTGATTTTAAATCCCTCAGTGTCTGCACACAGACATCTGAACAAATCTAGGGGAAACCATGATCTCAGACCTCAGCTGTGCTCTGAACCGTGTGCCACAATCCTCCTGTGTCCCTTTAGTCAGCTTACTTCTGCGGACGTGGTGATAACAACATTCATACCTTCCTTCTTTGGGAGTCACCCTCAGTTCATTGAAGTTTCACTAATACGTTATCACTAAAGTAGAAAATATCCACCCAATCTATGAATCCATCTCTGCATGCACGTACCTTCTCCATCTCTCCTGTTGCATTTGAGAAGGCTTTTCTTCTCGTTATACTAGACACCAATTTTTCCACAAGTTTTCTCTCTGATTTTATGTTTTCACTCGCTCAGTTTCTTCCACCCCTTCGCCCACCTGGATCCTGATTCATCAGCTTCTCCTGTAGGGATCCATTTCCTCCCTGTGCAAATGTCCTCTGCCACCCCCTCCCTTTCTCAGTTAACTTTCTCCTGGATCCAACGCCTCTCACAAGTTACCACCTCACTTCTTGTCTTACTTGCACAGTGAGCTTCGGAAGACAGTTGCTCTTGCCACCTTGACTGCTTCAACCCCAAACACTCCCTGGTGTACTCCAACCTGGCTCTTCCCTCATGAGCCACCAAAACTGCTCTTTCAAGGGCAGCGATCCTCTTGATTTTTGTCAAATCCAGTGACCACTTTTCTGCCCACATTTTATTCCATCTCCAGTTTAATTAAAGTCATTTACTCATCTCTACCTTCTCAAACCCCTCTTGACAATTTCTATTCTCTCTTTAGCTGCTTTTACTTGGTCTTCTCTTTGTACATTTCTTCCTTAACCTGATCATGAAATGTTCGCGTGCTGCTTTCTCCATATACTGTCCTTGAAAAATAGATCAATTTTCATTGCTTTAAATGTCATATACAGGGTCTGGCAGAAGTAAGGCTTATTTGAGTTTGGTTGGTAGGATAATAATATGGGTGTAATAATTTATAGTTTCAATTTGAACATTTTACCTAAAATGTCATATGGAGTGCTTCAGTGTGATATTGTTATGTTACAGAATTACATATCTATGATTTTGTAATGAAAGATTTTGTAATAAAGAAGGGGTGTTATTTGTGCTGGGCCCTGTATATACTGAGAACTCCTAAATGTAAATCTCTAGCACACATTGCTCCTTGAACTCCAGATTTGTTCATCTGTCTCCCTGACATCTCTGTTTAACACATCCAAGCCTTTAAAGATTCTTTTTTCTCTGTCCTTTCATCTTGTGAAATGGTATTGCCATCATTCAGCTGCTCAAACCAAAAACCTTGTCCTTAAGTCTTTGCTCTCTCTTTCACATCCAAATCCTTATCAAGTTTTCTGTCCTTTCTGTTTATGAAAAGCATTTCAGATCCATGGACTTCTGCCTATATCTTCCTCCCCATGCTGCCCCAGGCCTCCATCATCTCTCTCCTGACTACTGCAGTGGCTCCTTTCCTTCTCTTACGTTTACCAAATCTCCTCCCCAGAGAAGAGCCAGAGGAAAGCTTCAGGTACATAGTAAATCAGTGTTTTGCTTTAAATAACCCAGTGGCTTTCCTTCACACTCAAAGCTTGGCACCTTCCACGCCTACAGACTCTACATAATCTGGACCCCAATGACATATCCAACATTACCTTGTGCCTTCCCTCTCTTGCCTGAGGACCACAATAGAAGAGTTTTGTGCCAATATCAATGAGGAGTTCACCTAGTGAATGAGAACTCTTATATTATTCCCCTTCATAAACCTCGTTCTTTTTCATCATAGTACTTACAAATTAGGTTTTTTAAATGCAACATGTGTTTATGTCCTTATTGCCTTCCTCCATCACTAAACTGTAAGCTCCATGACTTCAAGGTTTATGTCTGTTTTGATCACCAACACACACCCGTGGACAGACAATTGATGCTTTGTATACAATTGTTGAATGGATGAGTGTTGATGAACAATACTTAATCAGATAGAGATGCAGCTAAATGGCACATTTTGTGTTTAAAGAATCAGTCTTTTCAGAGATGGTACTTTGGGCAACTTCAGAATACATTTCAAGTGAATTCTGAGTTCACGGGGCCCACACCACTTAAAGTCATCTGCTGGGTTAAAGATGTGAACACTAGGGCTGGTGGGTCATTGCAGTCATCACCCTGCCCTGCTGTGGTTACCCCCACAATTATTAGCCGTCCATTGAGTGTATGTATTGAATCCTGAGAACTGTGCTAGCTGGGAGTTTGCAAAAAGAAGGGGGGCACACTCTTTGTCTCAAATATATCTTTGGAAGGAAAAGAGAGACTTAAAAAGGCTAACCAGTAAATGCAGTAGAGGCGCTGTGATGTAGGCTTTTTTAATCAGGTTCCTTTGACGGAAGAGGAATGAGGACAAGAGGTTGCAGGTACTGTCACAGGCAAATATTACCTTGTGCTCAAAGTAGCACTTTAAAAGCAGAAAACAGAAATATAAGTCACAGTCTCTTGTCTCAAGGAATTCATATCCTGGAGAAATAATTTCCAGCATTCTTATTATATTAATCTACACTCCAAATAGAGGATGTATTTCTGTTTTTATCCATAACATTGCTGCCAGATTAATAAGAATTTTTAAGATGTTAATGGATGGATTTCAGCATAATTGTAACTATATTAATTCAGTGCAATTACCTCTCAGTAAAATTTAAATGAAGCTAAATTGAAGAAATTAGAAATATTTGAAATCTCTAGTTGGAAGCCTGCAGGCATTGTAACCTTGTCTATTCTCATCTCAGTACTTGAAGTCAAACTCTGGGAAAATAGCAAGTACCTTCCCTGCAAGTTGGAGAGTTTGAAAACCTATCAACACATTAGAACTTGGATTTAGCAAAGCAATCAAGATAGGAAACAACAAACAAACCCTGAGTGGCCCATTGAGACAAATGTGTCCAATCATTTAACACATTTTCACATTGCATGTAAGCACCCGAAAGAAAGTGCCTGGACATGGGGAAGCTGGTACAGGGAGCAGAGTTGAAGCTACAGGAAAATTATGCAAAAGCTTTCAAAATGCAACATCTTACCAAGGAACTCTTGCTTAGAGGGATCAACATAATGTGGTGAGAAAAGCTCTGGGCCCAGACGTAGAGGGTGAGCTCTGCCACTTATTAGCAGTTCAACTTTAGACAGGCTGCTTTGTCTCTTGTTTTCAGTTTTCTATTGATTCCTGCTCTTCTAACTTTACGGCGCGATTGTGAAGATCAAATGGATGTGGAAGCACTTGTCAACTATTAAAAGCTTTACAAATGTAACTAAATGGAGTGATTGGACAGCCTCTTCTGAATTGGAATTAAACAAGTAGAGGGAATGTGGTAGCAGAAACTTTCTGAGGAAGGTGTCCTACTTGTAACGATCGGCTCAAAAATATCCCAGTTGTCGCTAGTCTTGCAAATATGCTCGTTCCACTTCTTTTAGCTGCTTATAAAAGAATGTTGACTCAGCACTTTTATTGCACATCCACCACATGCAAGGCTCAATGACAGGGTCCACGAGAGCTGGAAAGATACAGGATAGTGACATTTCATGTTTGGTATGAGTTAAGAATCATTGCAAAAGAAGGGAAGGTAAATGCTCGCATTGTGGTCACTGCTCTTCATACTGCATCTCATATAAATGTTGCAATGAATTAAGGATAATATTTTTCAAATTTATGGATGCAAATGAGGTCCACAGATGCTAAGCGAATGTCAAAAATTAAGGTACTTGAAGTTTAGATTTAGAAAAAGTGATTTAAAAAAAATCAAGTAGTTTTAATTTACTGGGTGTCCTTCCATAAAGTGAAAAACAGTTATAAACAAAAATATTTTTAAAATAGACTTTAACTGTCAGGCCAGTGGCATAAGCAATAAGCTCTCTGAATCACTGGTACCCCATGCAGCCCCTTGCACGGCTGTGTTCCACATTTATGCCTAGGTATCACATTTTCAGAGGGACCTTCCTACCCACCCTGTCCAAGGACAGGCCACTCCCACCCACTTATGGCCATATTCTCTTATGTCACTGTATTATTGATACCATAATGCACATCAGTCTCCTCAACTATCTTTAATTGTCTTTTTTTTAAAGAGGTAACATAGCATAATGCTTAGATGTATTGAGTAGAGACCAGCAATGTCTGATAGAAATATAATCCAAGTGACATGCAAATTTAAATTTCCCATTACCAACATCAAAAAAAGTTAAAAAAAAAGGTAGGTAAAATTAATTTTAATGATATATTTCATTTAACCCATTATATACAAAATATTATTCAACACAACCAATATATATGTAGCAAGAAGATCTTTCACATTTTTTAACTGCCTTCAAAATCACGTGTGGTTTTGTAGCTACAGCACGGACCAGTTAGGACTGGCCATGTGTTAAGTGCTCTGTGGTCACGTATGGCCAGTAGCGTTTACATCGACGGTGCGGCTGCAGAGCGAGATTGCCTGAGTCCCGCCCCTGCTCTGACACTCCGTAGCTGTTTACCCTGGAAGGCAAACTCCAGCAGAAAAGGACATTATCTGCTTTGTGCATCTCTGCCACCCCAGCACCTAGAACAGAGATTGACATGCCGTAGAAGTAATTAATTATAGCAATTGCTCCTGGTTAACATACTGCTTTGAGCCTAATCTTGAAGAGTGAGGTGGACTGGGAGACATGCATAGACAGTGGAGAGCGAAGACAAATTGAGGAACTTCAAGGGACTCGGGCAGGACCAGTCACAAAGGGCTGAACTCTTGTTTAGAGAACAATATGCAGAATTCTCTTTTTAATGAAGGCATGTAGAGGCGGAATGCCGAATAGAATGGCTGTTTATAATTGACATTGAAAGCTTTGCCGAGTGATTATGATTCTGTACAGGGAATGGGGAATCAGACAGACCTGAGTTGGAACCCCACTTCCACCTGGGTGATCTTGGTGGACAACTTATTCAGTCTGTCAGTGCCTGAGTTTTCTCACATGCAAAATGGAGAATGTTAATCTTTAAACATTTAAGGATTAAATAAGAGTCTCTATGTGCAAATCATTAGACATATAGTGCACATTCAGAAGTGTTGCCAGCGTTGCTGCTGTTGTTATTTCGTTCACATTTCTCTGTGGATGGAGAGGTAATGTGAGGCCTTGAATGCAAGGCAACAAAATCCATGCTGCAGCCTCAGGAGTCATGTTGCTGTCAGTGCTTATCTGCCCCATCCTTCCCCTGATTTAACTCTGAGACTCTGCATCATCTATAGGCTGAAGCCCACACTCCTTGCTTGTGCATCTGAGACTTTCCCCATCTGGGGCCTCACCGATGTCATGTCCCCTTAACTCTTTACACATTACAGTCCAGCCACACTGAATCATTTAGAATTTCCCGAAGAGCCTAGACTGCCATGCAACTTTGTTTTCAAACACTTCACTCCTCTGCTTTTGTCATTCCGTGGTCTGTTTGGAAAACTCCTTCGTACACTCCAAAGCCCATCTCACATTTCTCGTTCTGAGGAAAGACAGGGACGCCGGGTCGCTTCTGCCATGGAGCATTCGGTGATGCAATTTCTTGTGTACGTGTCAGTTTCCCTCACCAGATTGCCATGTGTTTGAGGGAAGGAGCCAGGCTCTATCACGTGTGCATCCCCAGTGTGCAAACCAACATCGATGTTCAATAAGCACTTGTTAAATGGATGAATGTTTGTGCTACAGGCGACGGGAAATTCTCGAAGACTGCTGGGCTACCAAGATTTTTGTTAATGTCTAAGTTTCTACATCTCAGCTCCAATTTGCATAACTCTTGAACTGATTATCTGGGAACCCCATTCTCTTTACAACAACTGCTGTTGATGCCTCACATGCGAAAAAGATTAACATCCAAACCCGCTTTCCTGGTATTCATTTTCCTCAGCGAAGCTTTACATGCTCCTGGATTATAAGGTGGGGTTTCCCAATCATGTTTCAATCTCCTATTTACTGCTGGCCATAGATGTGCTAACAAATGAAAGTTTCTGGGTGGGGGAGAAAAAGAGAAAGTTTTGCCTGTTACAGCAGGGAAATAGTTGGAGGCTATGTTTTAATTAAAATGAATATCTGTGCTATCTTAATGTTATTGCCAGTTAAGTGTAGCAGGGTGATTTAGAGTTCTATAACACAATTATGCTCTGGTAATGAAGCTCTGCAGAATTATCTTAGAATGCAGAAGGGAGCAGTAGCTCTCATTTGTAACCATGTTACGGCCTTTATTGTTACAGTATTTTCTGTTTTCTTCAAAGATTAACTCAATCGTATTTAAGTCTCTGGCAACATTACAGAGAGAGAGAGAGAAAACGGGCAACGACCACTGTTTTACTGTCTCTGCAGCCTGTCTTACTGTTCTACTGCGAGGACAAAATAACAGGGCAATTTCACCGTAGCATCACCGTCATTGCTCTTGCTCGGGCTGGTCCGCACAGTTCCTGGCTGACCTCACTAGGGACTTCAGGGCCCGGGGAGCAGAGTTTAGAAAGTGAGCCAGGGATGGATGTCTGGGTCCAAGAGGAAGGCACACAAGCACAGGAGGCCCTGTGGTTCTTGGTCTCAGACCCCCCTCCAAGACATCTGAGGTGGGGTGAGGGCTGTTCTGGCTCTGAAGGAGTATTAATAGTAGTAAAAAGTGTGAATTCTGGGGACAAATCTGGAATCCATCATATATTAGCTGTGGGACATCAGATGAGTCATTATTAATCTGTAACATGGGGTAATACTAGAAACAACCTCACTGAATTTTTGTGAGAGTTCACATCTGAGAGATGTTATACATGTAGTTTAGAACAATGACTGGTCTATGGTATGTGCTTAACAAGTAAGAGCTAACTTAGTCGCTAGAAAAATCATCTTGAGCAACTAGTTTGGAACCCTGTTTCTACCAAGCGACACCATCTGAGGATTGGAAAAAAACAAATCATACATGAGTGCCTTCCCTGCAACCCACACTTTTTTGCAAAGCTCAAAAATAAATTTTGATTCAATTTAACCAATATTTAACACCTCTTATGTGTAAGGCCTTAGACTACGCATTCCCAGTTATACAGACATGAAGCGTATATTGGTTCCATCTTCAAGGATCTTACAGCACAGTAGGGAAGGACAGGCACACAAAAGAAGACATCCACATAAAGGAACGTGCTGAATAGTAGTACAAGGCAAGACATCATTTGCCTCGACTAAGGAGGATTTTAATGATGGAATAACATTTGAACTGAACCTTGGGCGACAAATAAGATTTTCATAGACAGAATCTATTGGGAAGAGATTCCAGCCTGAGAGATAATCTGACCCAAATTCAGATTTAGCCAAGTACAGGGATCGATGAGAGATCTGTTGTGATCGTAGCATAGCGTGAAGTATCTAGCTGGGTGCAATGTGGGCGATTTTGCAGAGTTAAAATTCAAATCATTCTTTGTTCGTGGAAGGCAGGTAAAAGAGTTTTAACGTAACTGTGTAGGGAGTTGAGTGTTTCTGAGAAGGACCAGCCCATGATGTGACCTCTCCTATACTAGCTTTGGGGTTGACTTCTACTCAAGGATACCAGGTGCTGTAACCCTTTAAGTGCTGCCTTTGCATCAATAGACTCAACTTGGAGTGATGTGGCAACCTCACCTTCTTCTGTTCCCCAGAAGAACATTTTGTTAACCTGGACTTTAAAGTTATGAAAGATAGTTCCTTTCTCTTCTCCTTCAAACCTCTGCTTCCTTCTTCTTGTCCTCCATCATAAGAACTAATCTGTGTTTAGCATTTACTGTATTCTAAACACTGTACTGGACCATTTACATGCTTTAGCTCATAGCAACTCTATGAGCACCCTATTTTTATTGCACCCATTCTTCAGATGAGAAAATTGATGTTTGTGAAGATTAAATTGCTGGCTTACCATTAGCTCAGCCAGTGGGAAATACCACTTGAGACAATGTTTGCTTTCCAACCTCTTAGGCACAATGTCCCTCTACCATGCTAAATAGGATCAGGTAACTGATGGGGCGTCAGGGTCTTGTAGCAGTTGGTTGGATTTGAGTTGAGAGTGAAGAGATGTGAATTATAGAAACAGATGACACCAACTAGTTCTGTGATATTTTCCAAGATGTCTCCAGGTCATCACTTTTATTTCTAAAAGTAAAATGAGATGGTGGATCTAAAACTTTTCATATTTATTTAAAACTTAGTTGTTCTTTCATACCTGCTTGCCTATTAGCTTTGGTTCTCCCTGCTAGCCATGGCAAGGCATTGCCCCATTTCACACATGATAAAACTCAGGCTTATGGAAGTGACTTTCTCAAGTCCCTGCAGCTAGGGACTGACTTGATCAGAGAGTCAAGGCTTTGAGCACAGGTCTTCTGCCAGTTAGCTCATTGCTTTCCCTACCGCTTAACTCTCCCCTGCATCCATATTGAAAACTCTGAATCTTTTTCTTATTAAAAGATTTTATTTATTTATTTTTACAGAGAGGGAAAGGGAGGGAGAAAGAGAAGGAGAGAAACATCAATGTGTGGTTGCCTCTCACATGGTCCCCACTGGGGACCTGGCCTGCAACCCAGGCATGTGCCCTGACTGGGAACCGAACCAGCTACCCTTTGGTTCACAGCCTACACTCAATCCACTGAGCCACACCAGCCAGGCTAAAACTCTGAATCTTAAGTTAGCTCTTAAATTGTTTCTTAAACCTTCGCTGACACTCAAAATTAGCATATAGCACCAGTCCTTCAAGTCATCTTTGCCTAAGCAAAATAAAGGCCCTCTAATCAGTTTGTGCAGAGTGCTTTTCTTTAATGTGTATGCTCCGGGAGGACAGTTACAACACACGTATTTTTGCACCACTGAATGGATGTCATTAATAGTAATGCTCCTAGCTATTTATATCATGGATCTCCCTTGTGTCCACTCTCCAGTCAAATGCTATTAAGCCAAGATTTCTTACTGTTTCACAGTGATGTCAGAGAGTATAGTCAAGATGTAGTCAAATCCGGAACTTACAAAATCACCCCAAAACACCCAGGACAGTGTCTAGGTGTGGTATCTCAGCAACAGAGCTTTTAGCAGCAGCACATGTAGATTCTGATTCGTGGACGGAAGAACACAATCATTTGTCTGGAAAAATCTCCCTGGGCTCTGAAATAGACATGCTGTAAATAATTGAGGCATTAATGAATTACAGTGAGAATCTACCCAGCTTGTCAGGATTCCACCCCTTGTGCTCTGCCTGAAAATCATTTCCTTTATGTTGATTTAAAGAAGTTAATCAAGTGTGTTTAGGTTGACATGTGGAAATGTATGGTAGTTTATGCTACTTGGGTACCTGAAACTTTCTTCTCTTTCAGAGCAGCGGTCCCCTCTGCCTGGCTAACATTGACCTGACTGTCTTTGCCCAAGCTGATTGGACAAGTAGGAATATCACTGGGAAACCAGCCCAGAGGGTGAGCTGTGCCATTTTGCTTCTTTCTATTGGATGTTTGGAATTGGGATGCAAACTGAGTCATTGAGCTAAGAATTGGCAGGTCCTATTGGCTGAAGAGCCCAGACTGCCATTTTGGGACGAGGTCATGATGTCTGTGGCACAAATGAAGAGCTGACCAGGGAAGATGGACTCGGAGAAAAGAGCGAAGCAAACAGACAAGGAGAGAAAAGCATGAGAATCCATGTGGCCCACAAGAGAAGAGGAAAGGAAATACGTGTTTTAGTTTCTGACTGTGATCTTTGGGAACCAGATGTACTACTTGTTCCTGGGTAAAGGGAGAGCTCTTTCAAAGCTATCCAACACTTTTTATTATTTTATTCATGCTAGTTTCAGTGGTTGGCTTTTGCCTCTTAAAGCCTTAAATATACTTAGAATACAAGTTTTTTTAAGATCAGGAAAATTAGACACTATTAATATGCATGACATTTCATGACTTACGAAGAAAGGGATGTCTGACTGGGTGTGAAGACTCAATGCCTTATTTCTACACAGTAATCCTTTGGGGCAAATGGCTGCAACCAACTTGTTTTTTCTTTAGTTGTTATGCCTTGTGTGGTGTTCTCTGTTAATAGTAACAGAAAAATTTGTGTTAATGATGTCTAACATTTATTGAATATTTGTTATTTTGCAGTGATTAGGCAAGTGCTTATGTGAGTTAGTTCACTTACCCCTCAAAGATCACTCAGTGAGGTAGGTATTGTTATTACTCCATTGTGTAGATTAGCAAAGTGAGACATAGAGGTTAAGTAAATTGCTTGAAAACTCACATTTAATAAAGGGCTAGGGTGTGGGACAGTGAGGCAAACTCAGCCAGACCAAGAGTCTGGGTTCCTAATGCCTCTGCTGAATCCCTTGAGGATAGGGAATGGCCTGATGTCCTATGCTTAGGAGGAAAATATTAGACATAAGTGCAGTTTTGCTTTGAGGTGACTGGGCCAAACTATGTCCAATATGGATGCTTTATACTTAATAATGAAAAATAATCTGATGAAATTCTTGGGGGAAGTAAAAATAAAGTGTTTACCACAGAGAGAGGAACTTTGCAAACAGGTGATGGTTCCAAGTAATTTTCAACCACTTTCCAATAAGCCTGCGTTGCATAGTGGTTACAGGCATGCATTTTTCTCCCAAGAAAAGGCTGTGTTTGACTACTGTAATGAGACTTCATTCACTGTGAGACTTTGGGAGAGTTACTCTGTCTGCACCCAGTTTACTCATTAATAAAATGAAGATAATTCTATTCCTCTCTCAAAAGTAATAGCAAATGTCAAAGAACAATACAAATAAGATACTTGGTACATAGTAGAGTACTTAATAATGAGTATTCTCATTATTAGTTTCTTCATAAATGATGATTATTGGAATGACCAGGGTCCAGATAATTGTCCTGCTGATATTTTTTCCTTTACACTGAATATTCACATATGCCCCTACACTCCTTTCAACAAACCCTCATTCTAGTAAATAACCTAAGTGTGCCTCCAGCATACGTCCCTCACAAACCAGATCGAGAAAGTATGGTCCAAATACGCATAACTCCATTTGAATTGTGGAGACAAAAACCCTGTTAATCAGAAACCATGACCACCACTCTATAGATGAGGAATCTGAGGCTTAGAGAGGTCAAGTGACTTCTCAAAGGTTACACAACAAGAAGGAGCCATAAGGAAGACTTGAATTTAGCTATCCAGACCCTTTCCAATCTTGACAGCTTGCTGAGAGGTAAAATGTGGAAGGCTGGTGAGATCTGGCCACACACTGTGTGTGTGGAGTTAGAGGGCAGTGAACTGACCCAGCTCTCAAAGACTGTGGAACAATGACAGCCACACACTATCTCTCCTGCCTAGAGAGATTTGGAGATAGTGTCATCAAGGGAATAGTTATTAGCACTTGGGGCTGTTGGAAATATTGTAAAAGATTTCAAAATGAGCAAAAAAAATTGATCGGGGGCTCCTGTCTGGCTCACCCTTCTGGGTTATATCTGCCTTGCATTGTCCAAGCTACTTTACTATTTTAATTTAAAGGAAACTGATAACCATATAAATGATTATTGTCCAAATAAGTGACATGTTGTCCAGTGGAGATGAATTGATTATTGCTCTATGGACATTAACCAGTTTTGCATCTATTTGTCATCTATGTCAGCCTTCCTGGTTACTTATTTGTGTTCTTTAAATCTCCTCAGAATGCATCATAGCATCTTACTGGTTCCCTCATTAATTCATGAGTTAAATAAAATATTTAGCACATGCTTGTTTTATATTTATCTGAGAGTCATGATTTTATATTTTGCTAAAATTGTCCATAAATAGGACAGAGCTGCTCAATTCGTTATACAATAGGCCCAATGAGGTACAAGCAGCTGTTTTAGAGGGAAGTCAATAGCTACCATTTGCTTAACAGGCGTAGTCAGACCAGAAGCACCTCGCTCATTAGATGGAAGGGAATGACAGAGGAGAGCTACGAGGTGCAAGGAAGACAGGCTTCCCTATCTGTTTCCAGGGGTTGGTTACTGTGAGAAGCAAATGCCACAGCTGCATGGGTGGTGGCTGAGCAGCCTGAGGAGGCAGCATGAGTGAGCGGATGGACAATGGGACCAGGAGTCTAGTGAACTGGGGCCTAGGTCCAGCTCTGCCATTAACCAGCTGTGTGACCTTGGGCTAGTCACTTAATGCTCTGCCTCTCGATCTGCAAAATGAGAGGCCAGAACTAAATTATCTCCAAGGCCGCTTCTAACGCTAAGTGGCTGTGGTCCATTGATTCTGAAGATACTGAGTGGTCATGGCTCAGTGCCTCCTGAGCAGTTCTTAGTCTGGAAATCGCAGGCCATGGTGGAAGCCAAGAACTCGATGGTCTGTGGACTCTGGGATGAGCTTCTCCCTTGTAATCTTCCCTTCCATCAAGAATAATGGCCTCTGGCTCCAGAAAGAATATTGGGTGGGAGACACTGAACCATCTTTGTAAAAGGACTTTAACTCACAACTAGGCTGATTAGAAAAGAGATCTTTGAAATGCCTTGGCCTACCATTGTAGGTGGTATATATTAATTGCTTCCAAAAGTGGAATTGAAAGTTGTAGTTGAGAGAAAAACAGCACTGTTGAGAGGTTTTGCTATGCCTGTTTACTTTGGCCCAAAGTTACCTGTAATCTACCATTCTTTGTGTTTCCCTAGAGTTTGGCTACCTTCAGCTGAAAAGATGTCTAAGGATTAAGCGTGTTGGGGAGATGGACTAGGTGACCTCTAATTTTTTCTATACCACACCTAGACCCAAGTATTATGATTGGAAATAATTACTCTTTGTTTCCTCTTTTATTTCCCCTTCGATTAATGTGATTGTGCATCACATACAGTGTGCACTGAGTGTGGCATTAGGAGGCTTTTATTTGGACTGCCACATCATCTTGCTTAACCTCATTCCTGTCCCTATAGAATGAGGTTACTGTCTTAGATTTCATTAAGGCCCTTTGATTTCTGGAGTGAGAGTCCTCGTTAGTACCTACTGTGTGCCTTGATTCTGACTAGAAAGCAGCAAACAGAATTTAGTAACAATACTTTTGCTCCCAAGGAGTTTATATTTTAATTTTCCAGGAATATTTCTGTCCATTGTTCTGCTTATGAATTTAAAAGGCATTCAGAGTTTTATTTCACTTCTGATTCTCTTCCACATTTCTAGAGTGTCTTGAAATTCTCCTCTCCAATCCCAGGCAAGTATTTTTGAGATATACAATTGATACATCTCTGGAAACATTTCATTCACAAGACAGTTGATTTTTCAAGGTTCAGAATTGCATTCTGTTCCATTCTGGGAAGTTCAGTGGGGTGAAGCCTCAGATTTCACAGGGTATAGGCAGTGATGGAAGAATTTATAAAATAATAGCAGATCTCTGGTTTCCTCTCCATCAGGAGCAGTGCCATGATTTCAGTGAGGGCATGACCTTGTCTAGCATTGCATGGTGGTTAAACCCAGGAGGTGTGGAGTTGGCCAGAACCAGATCACAATCTCTTCTCTTCCCCTTTTTATCTGTGTGACCTTGGCTCATTCCTTGACCCCTCTGAGCCTCCATTTTCTCACCTGAACTTTCTGTGAATTAAATGAGAATGCATGAAAAAATGAGATGCATTAAAAATGCATGAACTAAATGAGAAAAAACATTTAATATAATATCTGATCTTTAATGAGAATTCAATAAATGGTAGCTGCTATGAAGGTTGTGGCCAATAGCAAGTTTCAAAGGTCACCAGAATGACTCTATTTCCCGTTAACCATGCTTTCAAAATGTGTTGATTCTAGATAAACCACTTTACTCTTCAAGATCTCAGTTCCTAAATCTGTAAAAATGGGGATAGATGGGGTGCCTGCCCCGAAAATACCTTTTAGCAATAATGTTCTATAATCAGAGGAAATAGATTTCACCACTTCCATTTCTTCTGCCAACTCCAACAGCTGATAAGTGGTTTTCTGGAATGTTCTCTTAGAATGGCATAGTGATTATGAGTACAGATTCTGTTTCTAAATTGCCTAACTGTTTAAGTTTCTCAGTTTATTTACCATGTGGCCTTAAGCAACTTACTCCATGTTGCTGTTCTTAAGGTATCTCATCTGCAAAGTTAGGATTATAAGAACTTTCATAAAATTGTTGAGAGGACTAACTGAGTTAATTTATAATAAGCCTTGAGTGTCTCACATAGAGTGAATGCTATACAAGTGTTTGTTATCATTGTATTTTTGTTCTTGTTGTTGCTCTCATGGACTAAAGCCATTTCTGGATTCAGCAGACAGGAGCTCTGTGATTGGCCAGCTATGTCCACCAAAGGCCTGCAAGGGCCAATGGCAACATTCCTCTTCTGTGGGAACATGAGGTCATAGGTGATAAAAACAAGAAAGTTACTGGTAGGTGATTAGCTCTGAAGGAGAAAAAAGAGTTCAAACCGCTACCCAAAAAGCTGACTTTGTTGAAAGAGAAGAAATTGGAATTTTGTCTGTGAAGGTCAGGCAAGAGTTGGCAGGAGAGGCAGAGAGGAGATAGAGAACCTTTCCTTTTTTGGGTCTGTGAGCTTGAACTACACGTGGCTGGGCCCAGCACGCAAAGCAGGGATGTGAAAAGAGATCCACTTTGTGACAGAGAGTATGGTAAAAAAGGTCATATTCTCAGGTTTCTCTGAAAATTTCCAGATAAAGATAACATTGGAGCCATGTTACAAGGTCTTATTTCTGGCATAGCCTTTTCCCTTCCAGAGGATTAAAAGGACTGAGCCTCTCAAGTTCCAAATTATCAAATTGGGTGCAGTATGGGGTTTAACACTCTTAGTGCTCATTCTGTAGAGAGAACAATGGTGAGCTTCATTCGTTTTGTCCTATTGTCTTTCAGGGGAATGGGGATTCTAACTTTTATTAGCCACATTCCAATGGTGCTAGAGTTTATTTAAATACAGTAGTTACAAGGTACTGGGTGAAACCTTGAATTCACAGCAAAGCTTCATTCATTTCATTGTGTGTGTGTGTGTGTGTGAGAGAGAGAGAGAGAGAGAGATAGAGGGAGAACTTGGAGGAGAGCATTTAGAATCATGAGTGTTTTTAAAGAAATACAACTTCAGTAATCTTAATCTGGATTATTTCCGTAAAGGCAGTCATTCCTAGAACACTTGCTACATTTCTGCGTGGTGCTAATGTTAAATTCCCATTTTGCACATGAGGGCCCAAGGGATCAAGACTTAGAAAGATCTCTAACTTGCTCAAAGTCTGTATTGGTTAAATATTGCTCCATGAAAAATCACCTTCCAGAGCTCAGTAACTTAAACAATGAGCATGTATTATTTCTCATAACTTTTTTAGGGCAGCGGGGTGGTTCTACTGGTCTGAGCAAGACTGGGCTAATCTTAACTGAGCTCAGTCAGGCATCTGATGGGTCAGTTTAGGGCTGAATGGTCAAGGATGGTCCCACTCATGTGTCTGGCACTGTTTGGCTGTCAGCTGGGGTGATGGGGGTGACCGGACCGCATACCTCATCTTCTAGCAGGATAGCCCAGGACTGCCCTCATGACAGTGGCAGGACCTGCACATGAGCAAGAGTGAGAAGAGGAAGAAGAGATGAAGGAAGGAGAGGGAAAAGAAAAGGGAGAAAAAAAAAGAAGGAGAAGGGGAGTTTGCTTGAAGGTTGCTTGAGGCCTAAGTTGGAGTTGGCAATGTCACTCCCTCCACATTCTGTCGGTCAGCCCAGTCACAAGGACAGTCCTGATTCAAGGAATTGGAAGCAGACTTCCCTTTTAGAGATGCCTCAAAGTCACATTGCAGAGGTCATGGATATAGGGAGAAATGAAGAATTGCAGCTATTTTTTTTTTTTTTTTGCAGTCAAATATATGGTCCTATAAAGAGAACAAGAGTTAGTCCCAGACGGAGGGTCAATCCAAAGCCCATGCTTTCACCCACTCTGCTGTATTGATTTTACATGTTTGTAATCAGTACCTGAATTGCGGGCAAGCTACTTCCCTTCTAGGAAGGCTTCATCTCAGTCTCTCATTTAAGCCATAGGGCAGAGGGTTAACTGGGAGCTCCAGTTACTCCAGTAAAAGAAACATAGTCACGCTGATAGGTTCTCTTCTATGTCTTTATTTTATCCAAAGTAAAAAACAACAACACAATTTGACAAGAATCCTTGTTGTCTGGCAGAGAGAACTCTGTGTAGGAGGACATGTGACATATTAAACCAAAGTTCAGTAATCAGTGTAGGAAGGAGAGGCACATGTGTCCTTTCCGTTGATCTTTGGAATTGAGAAAGCAATTACCAATCAATCTTGAACTTCACCCAGTGAACCAACCTGTCTTGAACCAAAGTATTTATGGGAAACAGAAGAAACTGTTGCTGGAAAAAAACCCCACTCAATTTTACCCGTATGGTGGAACCAGCCCACTCGGAAGCACAGTGCAGTTGGCACAGATGCCTCTGCTCTGCGGAACTAGGTTTCAGTGCCTTCAATCTGTTTTGTTCTTTTCAAGGCAATTCCACTTTCCACACATATTTATTTTTTAAAAACCTCTTTGAGGTACACAGAATAGAAATTAAGATTCCCACGTGATAGCTGAGGAAACTGAGGTGTGGGAAAATGAAAGGATATGGTCAATCTTACATGATTAGAGATACGCTGAAAAAACAAAACTTGCGTTCTTAAATTATAATTGGTACATTTCTTTCCTGCCCTATGTCACCTGGGTATGGAGGTGAGTGACCTGTTCTCACTTGTCCTGGTGCCTGGGGAGGCAGCCAGGCAAACAACAGGCAGGCTAAAATACCAGCATAGAAAAGATTTTCAACAGGGGTTGCAAAACAGTAATCTGTGAGTGGTGTCTTCCCTGCAGACATTCCGATACAGTGTTTAAAAGAACACAGTTTTAAAATATTTTAAAGTTATGAGATTTCTTATGAAAACCTGGATTTTGTATTCTCTTGAAACATAAGATTTGAAAACACTGGTAACATACAGTAACAGTATGGTGGAGTGCAGAAGAGGCCGCCGGTTGCTATGGCCATCCCTTCCCTAGTTTCCCACAGTCTCCACCTGGCCAGGTTAAACCCTGTTGTGCCTATTTCCTACCACAGGCGTTTACATATACAGGTTCTTCAACACGTGACACTTCTTTTTCTTTTTTTTTAACACAACCCCATCCTGAGATTTCATTGTAACCACGGGTGTTTACATATACAGGTTCTTCAACACGTGACACTTATTTTTCTTTTTTTAGCACAACCCCATCCTGAGATTTCATTGTATCTTCTTGGGAATATATTACCTCATGCTGTAGTTAAGAACAACTTCACTTTTGTGGACCCTGAGAAAGATGCCTACAAAAAAGGGCTTCTGGTGGCTGATTGGGCTCAAATTAAAAACAACAAAAACAATATCAGCAACAAAACAGAGTCTAGCAGCCATTGTACAAAGGGGTCTCTCGTGCAAATTGTATTTCAGGGAGAGACCTGCACTGAACTACCTTCCTGCACCGGGTTTCTGCCATATGAGTCAGCCCTTATACATGAATTCCTGGAATCCTATTTCAACCAATAGGACTATGGCTTTCCCCATCCAATCAGAGTGGCACGACTCCAACCAATCAGAGTGGCTCTATTCTGACCAGACAGTGCCTTCTGGACGAATCAATCTGTAAGGATTTGTAGTCCTCATTTGCATTAGGATAGACCAATCAGGACCAGGGGTGGGGACTACTATCTATATAAGTTAGGTCTTCTCTAGCTTGGGGAGTGCACTTTTCCTTTCCACCCAGACTGAAGGTCGATAGAGCTGGACTGGTGCAGAGTGGAGTAGAGCAGAGCTGCCTAACTAAAGAGGGGCCTGGCCCCAGGTCTGCCTCATAACCATGCTGTTTTCACAGCCATGCTCTATTACCATGAAGCTGTTTGGCACTGAAAAAAGTTTCCTTCTTCACTGCACCCCAAGTTGGGGATTCCTGTTTGTGTCAGATTAGCACCAAGAACTATCAGTTGACAGCTTCCATCTTAATATGAAGATACTGGAAAATTCTCTCATCTGTGAGTAATGGGCTTTGTGTTTTTTCATTCTGATCCTAACCTAAGGTATCAAGGAGGGCTTCCTTTAGGAGATAGCCCCTGACTGGATCTTGAGAGTAAGTTAGCTGGGGTGGAGAATAAAGGTAAAGAAATGCCCGATAGACTATATGTGCTTAGCAATACTTGTAGTAAACTATTGTATAAAAGGACATCCAAGGCAGCCCCGTCAGTGGAGGAAAGGAGCAGCAGGAATTGAGACCTGCAGGGCAAGTGGTGTCCAGGTCACAGAGGCTTTGCATGCCATGCAAGAGAGTGACAATTGTCTTATACTATAAAATAATATATAATATAGACAATGGGAAAAGAGTTAAGTGTCTTAGGCAGAAGATGAATTTAACCACAGGATGACACGGTCATATTAGCATTTTAAATTCTTTATCTGGCAGCCACATAAAGGATGGATTTAATGGCAGGTGAAACTGCAAGCGAGGAGACCATATCAGAAGCTCTTGCAAGAAGCCGAGCAAGGAATCATGAGGGACTCATTTGAGAACTCCCATGGGAAGTAAGACCAGGAAATCGCGAGATATATTATTTTGACATTTATTGAACACTAACTGTGTGCAGAATGCTATGGGAGAAATTAACTATCTGTTCCAACTTTCTCTGTAATGCTTTAATCTGCTTTATAACCATCCCAGTAAGCAGTTCCGCAGTCTCTGATTGGACACTACTTAACGATGGGGAACACACTCCCTCCGGCCACAGTCAATTCCCATTTTAATTATTAGAAACTACTTCCTTGTATATTGCTTCCTTACATAGTCAGAATTGGCCCCCTTCTCACAACTTTTGGTTCTTGCCTTTGGGGCTGCAGTGGCAAAGCTTAATCCCTGTTTTGGACGGCATCATTTCAGGCAACGGGAATCATGTTTCTCAAATATCTATTTTCCAGCTAAAAAAAAAGTCCTAGTTCTTTGTAGGAGTTATCACTGCCCCTAACACACAGCACATTCAAATTTTACCCGTTGTTTAAGGTCCGACTTCAGTGTCACTAGAATGCTTCCAGGTGGTGTAACTATGAATGGACTCTAGCTTCCCATTGGCTTCCTAAAATGTAACACTCAGAATTGCACCATCTCAGCTGTCCAACCAGAATGAATCTGAACAAGGTTCCCGTTTCTTCCATCTTTTCCATTTCAGGAGACAGTGTCTTTACTGATGCACATACCTATGAGCAAGGTCAGAAGGGTCAGTAGGGACAGAACTGCAGAGCAGAGAGCTCCAAGTCTCATCCTGGGACCAGCAGCGTCAGCACCCTCAGAGGGCTTGTTCAAAATGCAAATTCTCAGGCCCTGCCCAATCCGACTCAGAATCTCCAGGGCAGGGCCCAGGAATCCATGTTTTCAAAAGTTTTCAAGGTGATCCTTACACAGGCCAAAGATTGAGAAGCGTTTTTTAATAGAGGGCCTTTGACTCCGCACTTAGGGAGCTTTAAAAAGCCTGGTCACTTAGCTTTCAACAAAATCCTGCTCTTCTCTCTCATGGGAGCTAAATTGTCCTTTCTGAGACCCTCAGCAGGATCCACAGAACGTGAATGTCTTTAAATGCTGGGGGAGGGAGCCTGGATGAGGCTAATTAAGTTTTACAATCACGTGGTTGTGAGAAAGGGGGAAACCGAGAGAAGAAGAAAACAAAACAATATGCCTTTGGTCAATCCATTACAAAGAGGACCGAGCCGCTGACCTTTTCATCCTGCCTGTGCTGTGTGCGCAGCAACTCTGTAACCTTTTCCAGCTGGAATAGAAAGTTCAATTAAGTTTGTTGGCTGAGAAATCTGCCCATGTCCCGGAGAGCAGATTAGGCATTTAGGGGCAGCAATTATCCATCTGCTGCTTCTGCAAAACTAAAAAGAATGCACACGTGCTGTACCTATCTCTGGGCATATGCGGAGGGCTGTACGTGTATCTGTATGCATGTGCAGACGCGGGAGTGACAGACAGCCGATGGCTGCAGCTGAGAAGTCCACGCGGTTCCAATTTTCAGTTCTTTATGCATTGCTGGTGATGAATTTAAGTTAGAGATGAGCCTGAGAGTTGGGACCTGCCCAGTTCTTGGCCCCCTCATTCATCCTCCTATCCTTTCTTTCTAGCTGGGTCTTCTGACCAGCACCGCCATCCTTGCCCAGATTTGAGGGCATAGCCTTTAAAGAAGCTGCTTTCAATAGTCAGGTGATTAAATCTCCAGTTTGCCTTGCTTGGGGAAGCAATAAATGTAGTGGTTAAGAACACTAGCTGTGGGGATTGTGCCTGAATCTAGAGAAGCTGTGCATACTTCAACAGGTCCCTTTAACTCTCTGAGCATTAGTTTCCTCATCCGTAAAATGTGGGTAATAGTAGTAAGGTCCTCAAGTGATTGTGAAGATTCGACAAGACAGAATATTTAGTTGTCTGGCACATAGCTTATACTTGATAAAAGGTAGCTGTGGTTTTAGTGATATCACTGAGAGTAACTCTGACATTAGTCTGTGGTTTGGGTGCCTGGGTCCTTGCATTTTCCCTCCGACACCTATGTCCTGTGTCTGGAAACTCGGCCACCATCTCCCTGTGCCTTGTAGCATCCCTAGTGCCTCAGTCACTCTAGGGCTACGCCTGTCTTGTTCTTCTGTCAGAATCTAGAGTCTTCGCTGAATTTCACATCTATTCTAGCATGTACTAAAGGTTATTCTTTAAAGAGCAGGAAGGTAAGCTTTCAAAAGTACAAATTAGATCAAATCAGTCTCCCCACTCCCATCCCAAGCTCTCCAGTGGCTTTACATGATTCTTAAAATAAAACCCAGACTCCCAACAGAGGCCTTTAGGGTCCAGTAGGCTCTGGCTCCAGCCTAACCTCATTTTTGCCTTCCTTGACTTCAGGCTGACAGTGCTCAGGGTGCAACCACAGGACCTTGAATTTCAGGCCCCTGAATATACTCAGATCCTTGTGGCCTCAGGACTTTTGCATGGCTCTTTTGCCCCTCCTGCCATGCGCTCTTTTTCTAGGCCATAGCATCACTGGCCCTTTCTCACCATTCAGTGCCACCTCCTTTTCTCCCGGGACCACCCTTTCTAAATCAATCCCCGCAGTCACCCTACCTTCCAGTCACTCTCTTTCCAGACCACGCTTAACTTTCTTCATAGTTTACTTGTTGCAAATCTATTACCTGTCTACTTGACACTAGACTCTGGGCTTCATGGAAGGGGGCACTTGGTTGTTTTGTTCGATACTGTCTCTCCCGCACCAGAACAGCCCTTGATGTATAAAAGGTGAGTGCTTAGCATTTGCTGAATTAATAAGTCAGTGGGTCCAAGCATGTTGCCTGAAGCCCTTTGATGGTCTTGATTTAGGTCTTAGATTATTCTCTGTGTCTGGATCCTCTCGCTTGGCTCCAAACCACATTGGTAAAGACTTGTCAGCACTCCTTGTTCAACCTCCCTGATCCCTCCCACCTCACTAGTTTGTTTTCAGTTACCGGTCATTGTTGCTTCTGGATGCCATGCTTTATGTGCTAGCTTTTACTTCACCTCTCTTGCATATATGTGTCTGTATGACAAGCACAATATCAACTCCAATTGGGATATCTACAACAAAATTCTTTTTTTTTTAAATTTTTATTTATTTTTAGAGAGGGGGGAGGGAGAAAGAGAGAGAGAAACATCAATATGTGGTTGCCTCTCACGTGGTGTCCACTGGGGACCTGGCCCGCAACCCAGGCATGTGCCCCGACCGGGAATCAAACTGGCAACCCTTGGGTTCGCAGCCCGCTCTCAGTCCACTGAGTTACACCAGCCAGGGCTAAAATTCTTAATGAAGTCTAAAATGCTTGCTGAAGGAGGCGAGACATGCTCCTTCTGCTCCCACAGCCTCATCTTCTGCCGTGCTGCCTGAGACACTGAGCATAGAAATGGACAATGGCCAGAGGAAGCGTGACAGTAGACCTGTAGGAGGCCAAAGCCACCCTGCAGCAATGGGCTCAAAATGGTCAGCACTTGATCAGTCACGGCCAGCTTCCTTCATTTTTGCCTGACACAAAGTCAAGACCAACCAGAGAAATCCAGGTATAGTCTCCAAACAAATCACCTAGGATGACCATCTCTAGCTTCCCATGCTAATGACCTCCACTCACAGCACACCCGAAGGCTTCTGGTTTTTCCATGGTCCACCCTTTCCACTCACCTGCCTGCCTTTGATTCTCTGTCAAACACAGTGATGGTGACTGATTTCCTCACTGGAGCAAGTTCTGAAGAAACAGCCTCCACCGTTTTCTCCCTTAGGTTATCTCCCTTTACTTCCACATGTGTGTTCTGGTTATCTTACTTCAAAACCAATTGTCTCCAAATGTATGGCTTAAAGTACACACTTTTCTCTTCTCACAAGTTTGGAGTTAATGATTTAGGAAGGGCTCAGCTGGGTCTGGAGGCTTTACTTCCTTCGTGGTTTCTTCCTGGTCATGGGTGGGGCACCTCGGTGTGCGCTAGCTTCCGTTGCACTCCATGGTGCCTCATCCTGCAGGGCCCCGACTCGTGATCTCAGCGTAGCCCTGCTTCCTTACGTGAAAGCTGGCTTCTGAGAGGTGAGAAACATGAGTTACACTCAATATGGCCCTTTGTCGTCACTACCACATTTAATTGGTCGGGTCACTCACATTCCTAGTGGGGGGTGGCTTGAAGAACATCCTATTCTAGAATGGGGGAGTAGCAATAGTGCTCTAGAAGGGCATGTGGGATGGCAGGTATTGCGTGGCCATCTTTGAAAGTACACCCGGTGTTGCCCCTGCCTTTCTGTCCTGTAGCCATATGTGTTGTTTCTTGTGTGCACAGATCCAGGACCCTTGCAGACACCCTCACCTCTGCCTGGAATGCCTTCCCTCCTGATCCTTGTCTAGTTAAATTTGACTTCCGCTGTAAATTTTGGCTATAATGTCACTTCCTCTCATGTCCTCAGGGGAAATAATTTCTTGATACACCCCTGTCCCCCAAAACCCACACATGGAAACTAAATCAGATCTTTCCCATTGTCTTCCTTCATGGTGTTAGTCAAAGTTCGGAATTAGGTTCTTATATTATCCTTGAATTTCTGTCCTGACCCACTTCCCCCTGCCATGAGTGTAGGCTCAGGGCCAGGTCTGGGGGTGGTAGTCACTAATTTACATGCAGTGCTAGTGCAATTCCTGACAGACAGTAGGTGATTAATACGTTTTTGCTAAATAAATCAATGCATGAATTTAAACTCTTCTCCTCTAGCACATACCTCTAACAAGACCCTAGTGTTTGAACTTCCTGTTAGGGTCATGAGCTCATTCAAGAAATCAATTCATGTGGAATTTATTCTTGTTTATGACATTAAAATGCAAGAATCTTTCACCAGTTGTTGTTGTTTCATTTAGTCCCCAGAGAGTGCTCCTGACGATGCATGCCAAAGGCCTCGCTCTGCTGGCGTTAGTGAAATTTGGCCTTGCTGTCAGGCAGACCTGAGTTTGAATTTCTGCCCTTACAACTCATTGTGTGAATTTAGGGATGTATTTAACAGTTTTGATCCTCCTAATGTCCTCATCTTTAAAGTAGGTATAATAATCTATGCCTTATAGGACCTTCTGAAAGATTATGCTAAATAACAGTCACAAAATAATTAGCCCAATGTTTAACTTAATGATAACACCAATAGTTTAAAATTTATACAAACAATTAGAAATAGGAGCATTACCATAACGCTCTATTCTCTTTATACCATCTATTTTGCTAGATGATATAATTTTTGCTTAATCCCTGTTATTCAAGTTTTAGTCTAACCTATATGTACTTTTTAAGGTAACTAGGAAAAAATTCTTTATTAGACATTTTAAAAATTCAAATTGACTTCTATTAAAATTAGCATTATTGATTTATATTGACTCTTTTATGAAGAAAAATAGAAAATTTGTCTTCAGATTAAAAAAGTTTTTTGAAGAGAGTTTTCATATCTGAAGTAAGTAAAATATATTTGGGGGAATAACTGCTATTTGGGAAAACTGAGGTGTTTATGCCAGAGACATAAATCTTTAAAAACATCTCCTAGTACCAGTGATTTAAGTTGCATCCGGCTCCATAGAAAGGAGCTTTATGTGCATGTCAGAAATTTTACTTACATGATATGCGAGGGTGTGTCCATTTTAAAGATGAGGAGACAGGGCCAGAGAGCAACACGGCACAGCCAGTAGGTACTGCAGCAAGAATTCGGACCCGGTTTTGTGTTGGCCGTGGCAGGTACTCGTTCTGTTCTCAATCCTTTCACTTCTTGTTCCAGCCGGGAAGAGATAGGCACAGCAATAGAGAACTACCACGGCAGGGAGATTAATGTCAAGTTGCCTTTGTCACTGCTGTCAGACGCCGAAGCCCCAACATGGATTAGTGGCCTGTCCACATCCCCTTCTGAGAGGAGCCACCAGTCATGCTAGTGCGTGGCCGGGGTGGCACCCCCAGAGCCTCTGCCAGTTCCGCCGTCAGACAGGACGTGTCTGGGAAGAAGAATTTGCAGACGACTGCTCTGCCATTCAGGTCCTCATCTGTGTCAATTGAGTAATTTATGGATGCACTTTTTCCTGCGCTGCAAAGGAGATGCACAGGACCTTTGGAAATAATTCAATCTCTTTCAAGGGAACACATTTGGGGAAATTATTGTTAATGCATCTGAGTAAGAGGTGCTCAACCCTGACAAATATTTCATGCAATTATAGCAAAGATGAGACAGTGACAACCAGTGACCATCAATCATTCCCCAGATCAATAATAACCATGGAACATGCAATCAAACCTAAGCAACACCCAGTGATTAAGGAACAGGGCTTCTCTTCTTTGCTGTCAGGGTCATTGTCCCTTGAAAGAATTGGCTCAGTGTCCTCAAGACAACATGTAATACAAACACAAACAGAAAAATATGCGCTTTGTGATCTAGCAGATCTGGATCAGATCCTATAAATACTTGCTTGTCAATCTTGGACAAAATTATATAATAATGGTTATGAAAGATTCTCCAAAGAATGATAATGATAATCACAATCATGTCAGGAGCGCCAGGCTAGGTACTGTGCATGTTGTGCACTTGCCACCTCTCCTAACACTGTTAGTTCCTTTCATGGGTCTTTGGTGACTAAGATATCTGGTGCTAATAATTATACTGTTATTCTCTACTTTCCAGTGACAAAATCTTCCTGTTTCCAAGCATAAGAGGCACAAGCATTCAGGTTCTTTCTTCTTCCAGGACCAGACAGCCTTTGAGGCTTAAATTTTTTTAATCTGAAGACAAATTTTCTATTCTTCTTCTTAAAAGAGTCAATATAAATCAATAATGCTAATTTTAATAGAAGTCAATTTGAATTTTTTAAATGTATAATAAGGAATTTTTTCCTAGTTACCTTAAAAAGTACGTATAGGTTAGACTAAAACTTGAATAACACGGATTAAGCAAAAATTATATCATTTAGCGAAATAGATGGTAGAAAGAGAATAGAGCTTATGCTAATGCTCCTATTTCTAATTGTTTGTATAAATTTTAAACTATTGGTATTATCATTAAGTTAAACATTGGGCTAATTATTTTGTGACTGTTATTTAGCATAATCTTTCAGAATCTTTGAGCCTCCAAAAAGGAGCCTCTCTGACTCCTTTTTGGGGGCGCCATTTGGCGTGCTAAGCATTTCATCTGTACTATCTCATTTAACCTTATAATATATGTGTGAAGCCCTTTCTATTATGAGGAAACTGAGTCTAGAGAGAGGGGTTGGCTTGCTTAAAGCTTAAAGTCACATTCACAGCAAGTGACAACTGTGCCTCCAATCCAGTCCTGTCCGACCAAAGCTTTGCTAATTTTCAAACTGGCTCCACATTAAAATCACCTGAGGTGCTTTTAAAAATAATAACAGCCCCATTTGCCCCAAAACACCTGAATCATCATCATGGAAGGTGAGGAATAAACATGTATTGAGTAAACATTTTAATACATTAGAGAAATACATTAGACAGGCGAACAAGTGGAGTGTGACTCAGTGTGTTTTCGCACAGTAAACATGCCGTGCATGCAGAACAAAACCAGCCCCCCACAGCCTCATGGTGTCCTTTGCTACCACCTCGTTCTGCCCAAGATTCACAGTCATTTTTACTTTAAAAAGCAGAGAGTCACTATTTTTGAACTTTATATAAATGGATTCGTGTAGTTGACATACTTATGTGTCTATCCTCACATTACGTTTGTGAGATGCATTGATGTTGTGCAAGGTCATAATGCTTTGTCCTTCTTGTAGAGTATCCCATTGCATGAATGTACCACAGTGCATTTAGCCAACTGCTGTTGATGTGCATGTTCGCCATTCTTGGATATTATGAATGATGCTAAAACTAACATTCTTGCATAAATCTTTTGGTTAGCAAAGGTACATGCCTTTTTGTTGAGTATCTCCCTAGGAGTGGAACTTCTGGGTCATAGGATGTGCTATGTTATGCTCTAGTAAATCCAGACCTGCATTTTTTGAAAACCTCTCAGGTGATTCTGACATACAGTAGGCATTTGAAAAACTGAACATAGCCCTGTATCACCTCCCTTACTTAGAACTTAATTGTTGTTGTTTCCTGGGACAATGTTAATACAGTCATCATAAAGTTCTAGATAGAATATTTTATCATCTCGCTAAAGACAGTCTCTCTTCCTTCCTCTAGTCCTCCATCCCATTCCCCCAAACCAGGGCATTCTGACTTTTTAATGTCTAAGCCTCAAAGGCTGTCTGGTCCAGAAAGAAGAAAGAACCTGAATGCTTGTGCCTCTTATGTTTGGAAACAGGAAGATTTTGTCATTGGAAAGTAGAGAGTAACAGTATAATTGTTAGCACCAGATATCTTAGTCACCAAAGACCCATGAAAGGAACTAACAGTGTTAGGAGAGGTAACAAGTGCACAACATGCATAGTACCTAGCCTGGCGCTCCTGATATGATTGTGACTATCGTTATTATCAGTGGTCCCATCAACAATGAAGTGGAAATGTGCTGGGGCTGTGGATTCTCGAGGAGGCAGATCTGTTCAGTCATTTCACATGCTCACAGTGTGTGTGCGCGCCATGGGCCAACCCCATATATGGCCTGGTGAATTCATGGGGCAACAAGTCACCGTGTAGTGGGAGAGGGCCACTGCCCTGCTGAGCTTGTTCAGCCCACACATGTTCTATGTGGTATGTGGTGGGGGAGGCACTTAATGAACTGGGTGTTTCAGAGGAAGCCCATCCCCACTGTACTAGGGATGTTGGAAGGCAGACACCTGCCGAGGATGCCCCAAGAGCTTTATGTCAAACATGAAAGAATCTGTATACAGAGATCTGCTTCTCAGAAGCTGTATACTACAGATGGGGTGATTTCAGTCTTGAATAATAAGAGTTACTCAATTTGGCTCAAGAAGAAAAGGTAGGAAAACATTTAGATGGAAAGGTTTTACATGTACAGGAACCTTGGCAAAAGTGAACCACTGGGCAGGGGAAGGGCAGCTGTAGTGATGGACAGTCTGTTTGCTTTCAGCTCTGACCGTCCACCTGTTTTCTCTGTCTCTCTCACACTCTTTCTTCTTTCTCTCTATTTCACAGGTCCTTTTTATCTCTCTGTGCCTCCACTCTTTCCTCCTTTCTCCTCTCCAAACTCCTCTGCTTACTCACAGTTTCTGTTCCCAGAATGCCATCTTGCACATGCCTTTGGGTGCCTTGATCTTGAAATCTCTCAGCTCAGCCTCAGGGTCTCTGGGCTTCTATGGCCCTGTGTATGTATAACTTTTTCTGTCTCTTCATTCAAGCTCCCAAGAGCAACTGATTGGCTCACATAATCTTTTGTGCTAGCCACTTGAACAACAGGTTGATCTCCAGTGTATAGAATGGTGAGTCAATCACCTGTAGCTGGGAAAATAGGACTACTTCATCCAATGCTCAAACTCTTCAGCTAAATGTGGGCAATTCCCTTAAGAGAATGTGTTGAGTGCAACAGTCAAACATGGTAAGAAACCTCTTAAACTTCAGAGCGCTAACATCTGAAATTTGCTTGGTGTTTGACCAGAGGCTTCTGGATGCCAGAAATTCTGTCTTAGGCCTCTTTGAATAGTCAGAAACTGATCCATAAGGCTCAGTAGTACTTTTGGAATGACCGAATTCACTTCTCTGTACTCTATAATAAATCTGGTTTCCTCTCATGCCCCCAAGACTTAGAGTTTTGCTCCTTCACTTGCTTGTTGATTCAACAAATATTTAGAAAGCATCTACTTCGTGCCAGATACTGCTTTGTACACTTGAGATTTGACAATGAATAAAATTGGCAAAAGCCCTGCCTTTGTGGAGCATCGTCATGAGTATTAGGAAAAAGAATAAAGTAAAGTGATAGGACAGTAATAGGAAAATATTGTAGATAAGGAAAGTCTGGTTTGAAAAAGTAACACTGAGCAGTTAATTGAATACATGAAGGACTAAACTTTCCACAAATCTAGGGAGGCATTTTTTTTGGAGGAAAGATTTCTTCCCATTCAGAAGGGACAAGCAACAAGTGCAAAGCCCTAAGGTGGCCATTGGCTCTATAAGTTTGTAGGACAGCAAGGTGGTGGGATAGCCAACTTCCAAGATGGTCCCATTGATCTTTGCCTCAGGATATTTCTTCTCTTGTGTGTTCCCCCACATTGATTCATAACTGGCCTGCAGTGACAAGGTGACTTCTAACCAAGTCATAAATGACATTGGCAGCTCTCTCTTGGCCTCCTGAATCACCCACTCTGGGGGGTAGTGATCTGCTTTGTCATGGGGACATGTAAGGGCACTGCAGAATGGCTCCTGTGGAGCCACTTAGCCCCAGGCCAGCTTTCAGATGCCATCGGCCTCAGACGTCTAGATTGTAATCTCATGACCCCTACACTGGAACCACCAGCTAATCTGCTCCCAAACTTCTGACTCACAGAAATGGTGAGCTATTATGTCTTTACTCTTGCTTTAACCCTCTAAGTTTTGGGATATTCTGTTATGCAGCAACCACTGATTACTACAGAGGGCCAGTGAGTCTAGAAGAGACTGAGCTATGAGGGAATACTGTAGATTAGGTCGGAAAGGGAGAACAAGCTGGTATCATGTAAGACTTTATAGTTTTATGATAAAGAATTTGAATTTCTTCTGAATTTGATGGAAAACCATTGGAAGTTTTAAACATAAGAGTAGGGGGAACAGTTTTGAAGGCAGGTGAATGCAACATTTAGACATTAGTAAGAGGAAGAGGAGCCAGCCATGAAGACTGAGTAGGAATAGCCAGGAAAGTAGGAGGAGAACCAGGGCAGTCCTAGCTGTCACAGGCAGAAAGTGCTTAAAGAAGTAAGGAGGGAACAACTAGACCAAATCCTGCTGAGTGTTTTAGTGAGGTGAGCTCTGAGCGCTGACCACTGAATTTGGCCTGATGGAGGTTGTTGCTAACCTTGGGGATGAAAAGCACAGCCTTGCAGATGTGTTTATAAACTTATCAGCCTCCAAGTATATTTTGCTGGTATTCCTTTTTGTTGTGCTGTGATAAAATCAAGGCGGCCAGTACCATTTGTTGCCCATCTGTCAAGTGCACACAGTGGTCTTCATTTTGGTGATTCTCCTGCACACTGACCTTTGCACAGTGCCTAAATGTTCATCCCTGGGGACTGATCATTGGAATCCAGCCTGCACTGGAAGTTGAGGGTGTGAAGTATACACATTGGAAGTGAGAAGAGCTGGTGATGAGGGGGCCAGGTGGGGCTGGGGAGAGAGAGTCAGCCCTTACTTGATTCTGGCTGCCAGGAGCCACTGAACGTTGTCCTGCAGGTATCTGATGTCCACTTTGTACCTTGTTAATCCGCCAGTCAGCAGAACAAAAAGTAACGAGGGTGAGAAGAAGAGGATATTGATTGAAATTCAGGGGCTAAGGAGGATTTGAGTCATATGTCATCACTAAGGATGAAGAAAAGTTTTTGCTGATTTTTAGGGGTCTATGCAAACCCAGGAAAGGGAGTGGGGATGGTGTTGTCAGAGGATTTGTATGGCAGAGTGAAGAATCACAGATTCATGAGACTTTCATCCTTCTGTACTAGAAAAATTTTTTTAAAAAAGGAAAAATATCAGGTCTATTGTAAATTCTTTGCCTCAGTTTCCCCACCTGGAGGCAAGTATGGTGCGAACAGCTGGTGTTTGATCACAGGCTTCTGTGAAAGAGACTGCAAGAGCTCCTGCTTCCTGTGTCCGCAAATAGCCATCTGCTCCCAGAGAGAGCAGCTATTTGTGCAGGTGAACAAAGCAAACCTGGGGAGCAGGTGAAGGATGCCCCCCCTTCTCTGGGGCTGTACAACTTGTGATCGCGTCAGCACTTTGGAATAAGATCACATAGGGAGGGTGGCCATCCAGTGGCACTTCCCCTTCTTGGTCCTGTTTGCATCGTATTCTAGGTATCAGTATACACAGTTTTTTCCCCTGCCAGGATAGTGGTACCTTGAGGAGGGGACTGCTTTTTATTCACCTTTTATCCCCATCGCCTAAGCGCTGTCTCTGTTATATAATAAGTGCACAGAATCATGCTAAATTTAAATTTGAACTTAATGATTCTCTCTGTGTCTTTATAGTTTTTGCACTGTTCCCTAAAACCCACAGCCCTTCTTTAATTTCAGACTTCCCAGATGATTCTAAGGCATAGTGCTCATTCATCCATGCGTGTGTGTGTGCATTCACTTGATAGGTATGCATTAGTTGGTGCCAGACATTGCACCCACGCGAGCAAGACAGAGGTCCCTGCCCTGGCACAGCTTATAGTTTAATGCCATCATTTCTCCATCAGGTTCGCTTTGGGAACTTTTAAAAAATCTAACTGCCAGGACCACATTTCCATTCTACTGATTGATATATATTCAGAATAGGGTCTGGTGGTTGACATTTTTCAACAAATTCTGTGTGATCCTGTGAGTGGGACATGGTGTATATATTACCCCTTATTTTACAACTTAGTTTGGGACCATGGGGAAAGCTCGTAACCTATCAATCCCTCAGACTGTCCACCTGTGAAGCGGACCAAATGTCTCTCCTGTCTACCTCTAGGGCCAGTGTGGGGAGAATATGAGATAATCAACAGTGGTGTGCTGAGTGTATTTTACATTTCTATGCACAAACCATAAATGGTTGTTATTTGGCACTAACCAATGTTTGGGACTTACATGTAGCTGGCTCTTCCTAACTAACTTACAAATACATTACCAGGGCACCTACCAGGTACAAGTTAGGGTCTTTTATCTTTTTTGGACTCTTGATAGGGATTCACTAAATTGGCTGTAAATTAATGGCTGATGGCATTGTCATGTACTACCCCTCCAAGTATGTTGCATTTAATATCATGAAGAAAATCATACAATAATTGATAATAATAATTACAATTGTTTTACTGAAATCTCACAACATACCAAGAGTTATGACAAAGCACTTAGAGCCGAAAAGGAACTGTCTCCTAGAGGCCACAGATCAATGTATATTTGATCATTTTTTAAACTTCAATGGAGTTTTAAATGGCAGTGTAACTAACTAAGCACAAGACACCTTTGATAGAAATATAAACATCATTAATTCCTACTGTTTCACAGATGATTCATGGCACCATTTGCTTAGCCCTGGACATAAGTTCAATCTTCCCATTTCACAGATTAAGAATCCAGTGTTCAGAGAGCAACATTATAGGGCTGACAGTGGAGCATCACATCTGCTGAGTTCTCTGGCTTTTTTTACCAAATCGCTGCTTCAGTGTAGCCATTGTCAGAGTCTCCCATTCAGTCAATTAACCTGGTGCCTTGGCCTTCTGCTCAGTTATCCACCACCAACTGGGCAGAGCCTCTCTGTCATTTCCCTGACCTGCCAGGATCTCCAGCCCTAGCTGCCTTTCTGGAGGCTCCCTCAAGCCCTATATCTTTTTCACATTCTCTCCCCTGCTCCCCTGCACATCATAGACAGAGAAATGTCCCATCAGGCATAAGCTCCCGGCGTTCCCTCTCATGATCTCCTCCTCACCTCATTAGCCACTTAGTACTCTTTGTCTGGAAGATGGGTTTCTGGCATGGCAATTTAAGCAGTCAATTTAATTGGAAGATTAGAAAAAGACCTGGTGTCGGGTCATCACTGGAGAATAGACTGAAGCAATAGTCCATTTTAAAACATATTTTCTGCTCTCGATTCTTGTATATTTCCTACAGTTCCCAAACTCTAGAAATCCCAAATTATTTTTGTACCTCTGGTTTCTTTATCTGTTCACATCTCTGCCCAAATTTCACTTCCATAGAGAGACCTTCCTATCCTATCTACTGTGGCTCCCCTTTGCTTCCTGAGACTCTATAATGGGATGATGCATTGATTGTTGGCCTCAAATCTCACTCTAATGGGGTTGTGACAGACAGGCTGAATGGCAGCCCCCAAGATTCTTCACTAGTCTTCACACTTCTGTGTAATTCCCTCCACTTCAGTGTGGGCAGGGCCTGTGGCATGTTTCTAACCAATAGAATGTGGCAATGGTGAAGAATGTGATTATGTGATTGTATTACATTATATACACCCCACCTTGCCAGCAGACTTGCCCTCTCTCTGCATTTGACATTGAAGAAATAAGCTACCATGAACAAGTATGTATCCTGTTGCAGTCCATTTGGGAAGGAAGGGACTATGCACAGCTTCTAGGAGCTGAGCAAGACACTGAAGTTCTTGCACTTACAGCCACTAATAAATAGATTTGCCTAACAGACTGAGTGAGCTTGGATGTCCATGGATTGCCATTTGAACCTCCAGATGAGAACTGAGCCTTGGTTGACACCTTAAATACAGTCTTTCAGAGAATGCAGCTAAACCGTGCCCAGACATTTGGACCATGGGAACTGTGAGGTGATATGTGTTCTTTTAAACTGAGGCTTATGGCGATCTGTTGCAAAGCATAGAAAACTAATATGGTGTATTTCCCCACTCCTTTACCTTGGGTTTGGCTGTGTAATTTGCTGTGGCCCATGGAACATGGCAGGTGGGTCATTGTGCTCATTCTGTGTGTGAGTGTTGTTGAGGTCTCATGTGTTTCTGCTTGTTGTCTTGAGTTTCTGTCATTATCATCAGCAGCATATGTCTAGTCTAGCCCACTGGTTCCAGAAAGAGAATGAGAGCCCTGGGAAATAGATATTCCCCAGTGAAGCTCAGCCTAGAATGGCCATTCCCCAGTTGACCCACAGACACTCAAGAAACAATGCTTCTCTTGTAAGTTGGTGAGTCTGGGCATCACGATTCATTGGGGAACTGGGCAGAACTGAGACTGGAGCCCAGATCTTCTGATTCTTAGTGTGGTGGATTTTCACTTAAAAGCAACATAAACTAAATATTTATATTTGCATAATACTTTGGGATCAGGGGTTTATAGATAGGAGTCATGGGGGAGTTCTTCAAAATACTTGAAATTATATACTAAATTTTATATTTTGTGCATTTTGTGGGAGAGACAGTCTATAATAGCCCCTTATATTTTAAGAGATTCATAACACGTCACCTATTTAAGAACCATGGATACCAATAGAAATAATTTTTTCCCATGTTAAGACCAGGAGATGATTTTGTTCCCTTAAGAAATACAATTTCCAGTCTCAATTCATTTCCCTTAATTGTCTTAAAATTTTATGGATTGATTCTCATTGGCTTTCAGACAAGGCACCATTTCTTTATACCCATGCATTTTCTTTATCAGTTAAAAATATCAATATTTCCCTAAGGAGAATGCTAATAAAGATGTTTGTAAAAATCCCAACACCAAGACATAAGAGTGCTTAATCCCCTTAAGTTATTTTAGTTCTATGCCTCCAAAAGATATTACAGTACTTTTGTCTGTGCGAGTATGACATATTGATGGGAAGCATAGTGTTTTCAACTGTCAGGAATAACATATCAGGGAACCAAAGGAGCATAGGGTTCAAATCTCCACTTTATTTCCACTTTCCAGCTGCAGAGCCTTGCAAAAGTCACTCCATCCTTGCACTTTGGTTTTCTCAGCCTCCAGGTTGAGACAGTCATATCTATATCAACAGGGTTGGTATGAGAATTAAATGAGCTAATATTTAAGGTGTGCTTGGCACATAATAAGTTCTCAATAATATTGAAAATAATATTACATATAATACACTTCCTGCAGTTCCTGCTCAACTTGCAGCTCTTCAAAGTGGGGAGAGAAACTTCCTTGTCTCAGAGTTATGGGTAGTTTGTTCATTGTTAGCCGTGCTCCTCCCTTCCAGAGAGAGGGGCTATGTAAATACCAGTAGTTTTATCTCACCTATTGGGCACCATGACTTTGGAGTATAATTAGCTATTGTGGTAAATACATCAAGAAAGAAAGATCCAGGATGTTTCAACAATAATAGTAGCAATTAGCATTTTTCTTTGTTTTGTTAAGGACAGAGTTTATGAGGCCCTGGGAGTATTTCCGAATAATAGAGAGATTTAAAGGTAATCTCTGCACTTTCCTCCTCTTGCATTGGCACTGCCCCACCCTCAGTTGTCAATCCATCTCCTATCAAGATTATTCCAACAGTTCCTCACTGGTCTCCCTCCTTCTAGTCTTGCTCCCTTTTAATTTATTCAGTACGCTGAAGCCAGAATGACTTTTCTAAAATACAAATCAGATTGTGTTACTTTCAAGGCCCTTTGGTGGATTTTCATTGACTTTAAGACGAAGGCCAGACTCTGTCCTGCTGTGTCCAAAGCTTTTCCGGGCTGGCTCTCACCTATTCTCTCACCTGATTCTCGGGACCTATCAGGTTAAATTCCATCGCATTCCTCCAACCATTCACAACTGTCTCCTATTGGTGGTTGAGGGGGTTCAGGACACTGTGTCTCTCTGTTCCAGGCCTGGCTCCAGATTCAGATGAAATTGGCACAGGCCATCAAGGTACTGCTATTTAATGATAATGCTGGAAGGCAGCTAAGGACATGGCTCTAGGTCTCTTAGCCAAGAAGATGTCTGTTCCTTCATCCCTGACTTATATAAACTCACCTGCCCCTACCTTCCATAGACCTGAATAACTACATGATTTCAATAATGAGGAATTGTCCCTGTGAAAATTAAGGCATGGAGGAGCAGAGCAGAAATGTCATTGGTGCTCTATAGATGTCTTAGATAGGAAACAAGAAGCAGGAGCCACCAAATAAAATAAATCATAGGTTGGACTTTACGGAAACTACTGCTCTTCAAAAATCACCATTAAAAAAATGAAAAGACAAGGCATAGAGAGGGGACAAAGAAATATCTGACTTTAAAAACTTGTATCTAGCGTATGGAAAGAACTCTCGTGAGTCATTAATGAGAAAATAAACTAATTAAAAATTGACAAAAAAATTCAACACACATTTCACCAAAGAAAAGCTATGGTAACAACAACAACAACAAACACTAAAAAGAGTTTCAACACCATGAGTCATTAAAGGAATACAAATTAAACCCACAATTAGATGTCACTCTACAGCTATTAAAATGGGGAATAAAAACTAAGACCGGTAGGATTGGAGGGGGTAAACTGAGTCTTACATTGTTTCTGAGAATTCAAAATGGTACAGCCACTTTGGAAAACATTTTGGCAGTTTCTTATAAAGTTAAACATGCACTTGTCATATGTATTTGTTTTTGCTAGGGCTGCCATAACAAACACCACAGACTGGGTGGCTTAAACAATAGAAATTTATTTTCTCATAGCTCTAGAAACTAGAAGTCCAAGATCGAGATGTCAGCAGGTTTGGTTCTCCCAAGGCCTCTCTTTAGGACTTGCACATTAGTCACCTTCATCTTGTGTCCTCACATGGTCTGTCTTCTCTGTGTGCACATCCCTGATGCTTCTTTGTGTGTCCAGATTTCCTTTTCTTATAAGGACACCAGTCCAATTAGATTAGCATGAGCTCTAATGGTCTCATTTTAACTAAGCACCTCTTTGAAGACCTTATCTCCAAAAATGGTTGCATTGTAAGGTATTAGGAGTTAAGGCTTCAACATATGAGTTATGGGGAGACACAATTTAGTTCATAAGATCATACGACTCTGCCATGTCCAATTCTAGGTATTTATCCAAGAGAAATAAAAACATATGTCCACCAAAGACTAGTATGAGGATGATTATAGTAGCTTTATTCATAATCACCAAAAACTGGAAAAAAGTCCAATGTTCATGATGGTAATGGATAAGCAAATTGTAATGCTTACACACAGTGGAGTGTTACTCAGCCATGAAAAATAGGAAACTAATACAACAACCTGAATGAATCTCAAAAGCATGATACTAGGTGAAAGAAGTCAGAAGCAAAAAGCTACATACTGTATGATTCCATTTATATGACATTCTGGAGAAGGCAACACTGTGGGAACAGAAATCAGGTCAAGTGGTTGCCTGGCACTAGGGGGCAGGGGAAGGAACAGAATATAGAGAGGGGTTGGGAGCTTCTAAGGATGGTGGAAATATCGATATATTGATGCTGGTGGTGTTTATGTGACTTTACGTGTTTGCCAGAACTCATAAAAGTACACACTTAAAATGAATCTTATTAAATGTAAATTTTATTTAAATTATATACTTAAAATGAAAGAGAAACATATCAAGGCTCAAAGAAGCTCATGAGCTTGCTCAAAACCTGCCAGGAAGTTACTTACACAGAATCAACTCGCACCCAGCATCCTGTCCTAAGTAAAATCATTATTTATTGAGCTACTAAGAAGAATAATTGTCCCCCTCCCCCATATAAATAAAGCAAACTCGTTAGCCACTCTCTCTTAGAAGGAATGGCAATTAGAAACCACTGATGAAGTCACTTCATAGTTGTGTGATCTCAAGTAGAAAGGGGCCCTTACAAGAAGGGCATGTTCATCTAAGGACTTCTGTGACCTTGGATTGTGTTCTTGGGAGAGTCACACATATTCCAGTGCTAAACTAGCTCACTTCTCCAAAGGAGTCCTTAGATATTTGTGGGCCTTGGTTTTCCCATTCTTAGGAAGTGTAAGTGCCTTGAGTTTCTCAGACATTGATCTAGAGTTGGTTAGAAAAAAAATGACAGTCAAGATTTTTTAATTGCTTAGACGTGCTAACAAATTACATGTGTGATGAGTGCTCATTTTGTCTCCTCAGCAACCTCTGTTTTGTGGCTCAAATATCTGACTGTAGAGATAAGCTAGAGAGGCAGGCACATGGCAGATGCAGTTGGTGTCCTGCCCATTTCCCCTCCCCCTGACCACTTCACTGCTCCTGGCCTGACTTTCAACTGAGATCTTTCTCTCTCGAAACCCACTTTTCCCATATACACAGCAGGATGGAACAATCCCACTGCATGATGCTTAACAGGAGTTTGTGTACATAGCCTATATCCAGCTTTTTTGCTCCTTGGGTGGGACAACTCTGAAATCTGTGTTAGCTTCCTGAATTTCCACAGGGAGCTTCCTCCTCAGGATCCCACCTTTTATGGGTTGCCTTCTTTTCCCCCGTCTCACCTCCTCATTCTCGTACTGGGTTTACATCCCCATACAAATAAAATACTTGTACTCCAATCCTTACTCCTTGGTCTGCATTTAGAGTAACCTCAACTAACAATCATAATGACACCTTGAGTCACTGTTGCAATAAGTCTGAGAGCTCATTCATAAATAGGACTCAGAGCCCTCATATATATTAAAATAAAATTTTAAAGTAAGAATATCCTAGAATGTTAGGAGGAAGAGAGTTCATGGACAGTTATAATGCTGAGGACAGGCTTTCTGGAAGCAGTGAGAATTGAGTTCAGCATTTAACCATGAGTGAGAGTTTCAGCATCAGTGAGGAGTACAGACATGTGATGGGATTGTCATGGCTGAGGAAGAAACACAGCAATGGCACTGGGGCCCAAGGTGGACAGGTGGAATCTGCTTGGATGTTTAGTTTCTTCCACAATGCCAGCCCTCCAAAAGCTCGTTCTCTTCCTTCTATGAGGAAGAAAGAAGGCAGATGACTTCTGTGGCCCACCCATGGGCTAACATCAGATGGACGGTCCCAGATCCTTGAATGTCTCTGAGCTCCTGGCCCTCAAGCCACAGCTGGGTGAGCAGCAGTGTCTGGGAAGTGTAGTGGTGCAGACTCTACTTCTTCATCCCAATTCCAGAGATAAGTTGGCATCATGACACATCAAACATGACTGCCTATGTCCTGGGACTGTCATAAGGAGTAAATAACAACAATGTATGAACTTGATCACAGTGCCTGGCATATAACAAATGACCAATTAATGTGACTCCCATGAACAAAATGTCTTAGCAGTAGAAAAGTGATCTTGTCCTTAGTCTCTAAATAATGCTAGGCTCAGTCCTTGGAGGAGTGACTTGCCTTCAACATCTCCATGAAGTGGAAACCATGATCTCCACTCCCAGTGAAGACTGTAATGAACCTATGCATGTGGAGTACCAAACTGATGCTCAATGAGTACCATTCAGTCTCAGTCTGCAGAGATAGGAGGGGGTGCCAATCTTAGAAACGGACCACAGCTTTCTCTGAATGGTCTCCTCCACTTCTTCTACCCAAGGTATACATCCAGGGTGGAGTAGGGCTTGCCCTAAAGCTATGAGCTTGAACTTCGGAGTTCCTCACTTGCACAGTCCTCCCAAGGTCCAGGAATTTTATTCATACTTTGCCTTATTTTTATTAAATAAGGCTTCTTCCCCCAATTGAACAAGCTTCAGTGACTACTACTGGGGTTCCCTACTGGCTGGGGGCCAAGGTTCTTGAGAACATTCTCTGGGATCACAGTGGGAATCCAGGTAAAGCTAAAGGAGTAAGTCCAGCCAGTACTGTCCTCATCAGTCCAATGTGAGTTCTCTCAGCTTCTCTTCATCATTCATCCTTTCTGTCCTCCCTGCCTCCTTCCCACAACAGAGTCCTAAACTATCCAAACATAGCATCAATTTCACCTCCTGGTCTCTGAAAGAAGGGAGGAATTTGCTCAGTGGCTGAGATAGGCTAGAACTTAGGTTTCCTGTCTTCCAGTTTATAACATCTTTTCTTAGACTATACCCTCCTTTGGGCCCTCCCTCCCTCCATTTCTTTTTTCCTTTTTTCCATTTACTTCCTAGAAATAAAGGAGTTTTATCTTTTCTCTAAAACAAAGTCACTTCATGAAAATGGCCAACAAGGGACAAAGAGCTGTCTCATTTTTTGGCATTGTGCTCTGGGATTCAATTGTTTTCACTGGCCTTTTGTACTCTTAGTTTATGAAAAATCAATAGTTTAATATAGAAAAAAAGTCCCCTGGATATCTATTTAGGGTTGTATTACTTTCATTGCAGAGCTCCAGCTCTGCCTGCCTGCCTGCCAAGAATTTCTAAGTCAGATTGTTTTGTGCAGTGTCGGCCCAGCTGTCTGGAGCCAATCCACCAGACACAGGATGATAACAACAATAATAGCAGTAGCAGAACTCAGACACGTGTCCAGGCCGAACGCTTCTCAGAGATATTTCATGAATGATGGCACTCATGTACATGGTCAATACTCAATAAATGTTTAACTGAGTTACTTCAAATTAATAATTACATTACCCAAATAGGCTAGACAGCATTATCCTTATAATAGTAAGAGAAGCAGCTACATAGTAAGTATCCACTGTATTTCTCTTTTTCAGTATACACAGTTAACAAAACAATTACTGCCCTTATTTTATAGATGAAGAAACTAAAACTTAGGGAGCTTCTGTGACTTCCTAAAGCCACTAAGGGAAAACACAACTGGATGATAGCACCCCTTCATCCTAATAAAGCTCATATTTTAAAAGCTTAACTTTAGGGCCTCTTGGCATATGGGGAAATACAATCCAGGGAGAATTAAAGATGAACTCCTAAACATCCATGTTTTAGACTTAACCTTTTTCCTTGTTCTTTCTCCAACTCCAGGCAGCAGATGATTAGACTACGCAAGGTGGACCCTGGAATGGAAGGTAACACATCTCATGTTCCACTGTGACCTGTGATTCGTGCTGACTCAAGATGAGGTAGGCCAGTTGGGTTCTTGCCTTAGGATTTTATCATGAGAAACTCAGAGAATGAACCAGTTGATGGTGACATGGGTGCTAGAAAGTCTTGTGGACATGGTGTCAGGGGCAGCCCTCATGGTTGTGCTCAAGAGGAGACAGCATAGGAAGCTTGGGTGCTGGGAGAGGACAGAGAGGGAGCAAACAGGAGAGTTAGGTTGTTCTGCCTGTGCGGAGGAGAAAGAAGGAGAGGGGTAGGCAGCACCCTCCTCAGCAGACCACTGCTTGCTCCTTCTGAAACCTGGTAGTGTCTAGTCTCTCAGTATCTGAAGGAGATGCACTGTTTCAAAGTAAACTCCTCCCCTTGCTTCCTGATGAGAAAGCCAAGTCCAAAGAAGTGACTTAGCTAGACTCATGAAATGGGTTAGTTGTGGAACTGGGAGAGGTCCAGCACCGTGTCCTGCCAATCATCCAGGGGTCAGCACACTGAGCCTGCAGGCCACATCTGACCAGCTGTTCATTTTGTGAAGTTTTATTGGAATGTGGCCATATCCCTTTATTGACACCTTGTCTATGGCTGCTTTCAGGGTAGAAGGACCAAGTCGAATACTTGCTGCACAGACCAGATAGCTCATGAAGCCTGAAATATTTATACTCTAAACTTTTACAGGAAAAGTGTGCTGACCTTTGCACTATGCTGAAAAAATTCACAGTATACTTGATGGGACTGTGTTCATAATGAGGGTCATTGCAAGGTTTTGTAGACTTTGGCCACTCTTACTTTGGGAAACTCTTTGAAATACCTTCATACTCCACACTAAATATATTTCCTTAAAATCCTCAAGATAGACACATAGTTGACATAGTTGATAATAATGTTAGATTTTAGAGACATTTAATTAAACAATGGATTTTGATTATGCAGGCTGCATCTGTGTGAACTGATTTTGATTATACAGTTTGCATTTGTGTGTATTTTGAACCTAATATTTCCCCACCTCCTCTTAGGGCTCATGGACCCTTGCAAATCTCAGGCACCGGGCTTTTATCTGTAGGCTCCAGTGGACAGAATGGCCCAGCTCATAGGGACCTCAATGCCACCTTCTCCTGTTAGTCTCTCCATCCTATTGTTTACAATAACTTTACTGAGATATAACTTACATGCCATAAAATGTACCATTTTAAATGTGCCATTTAATGATTTTCTAGTAAATTTACAGAGTTGTGCAACCATCATTGTAATCAAATTTCTATCTAATTTTAAGGAAGCTTTTGGTTATGTCTTATAGTAAACTTTTTCTTCCAAACAGCTTATCACCTTCCAACGATGTGTTCCTTGAGGATAGGCCTGTGTTTCATGCAGCTTCAGCAGCTAGCACTTGCTATTTGCCTGGTTGCAAGATTGACATTTTGTGTGGATTATTTCTTTGCATTCTCACAGGCCTTAAATGTGGCAGGCATGTTCATTCATAATTCACAGATGAGAGATGCTTTGTGTTTAATCACTTAACTGGGACTGATGATCCAGCTGACAAGTGTGAGGCACATTTCTAGACAATGCAAGAGGGTCATCAACATGGCCATCTCTTGAGAAGTTTGGAGAGAGATAAGTGATAGACATAGATCACAAGTAAATAAGAGGGAAAATGTGTGCTCTTCATAGCATTGTAGTTAAATCTGGGTTAGAATCCCTGCTTTGCCTCCCATTAACTGTGTCATGTTGGGCAAGGTATTTTGTTTCTTCAGCTGTAAAAATGAGCAATAACAGATATATGACAACTGCGAAGACCAAACTAGTTAATCCAAGTAGAAGGCTTGCTGTGTTGCTCAGAACATAGTAAATTGAGATCAGCTAGGATTGAACTCTTACTGGCTGATAGATTTCCTTTTAGCATACAACCAAAATTATTTGGAGGAATATTTAATGAGTCTGCTTGATGTAAAAACTGAGTATTTGGACCTGTGGGGGCTTCCGGCCAAGATGGAGGCGTAGGTGGAAGCACTGTGCCTCCTCTCACAACCAAGATTAAGGACAACAAATATTTATAAACAATAACACAGCCAGAACACAGAAAATTGAAATTCGGAAGTCCTCGGACATTCAACCCAACCGGTAAGAGGGGCAGAGTCCGCAGGCGGCGGAGAGATAAAGCAGC